>OMMV01051420.1:1983-18012 GCA_900302635.1 Chatrabus melanurus | reverse complement strand
TTGTAAAACCATTCAACTTGACACAACATTTGTAATCTTGGTATATAGATTTGATAGCTGACAACATTTTACCATTGACATTGAAACTGATCAGTTTAGCCCATAGTTTCGACCTATCTATCCTGTCATAAGCTTTACTAAAATCGACAAAACATGCAAATGTTTGTTTCCTAAGCTTCTTTCTAGTTGCTATAATATTCGTAAAAGCAGACAGTTGGTCTAGGCAGCTACGCCCCGGACGAAATCCAGACTGCTCGTCAGAGATTAGGCCACTGTCTTCTATCCAGGAACTGAGTCGATTATTCAGCACGGCACAGTATAGCTTGTATACGTGTGAACTGAGCGTTATTCCGCGATAATTGAGCGGAATTCTAGGATCAGAAGTGGAACACTTGGGGATTGGGGTCACAATGCCACGGCGCCAGGTCACTGGGACGATACCTGAGCAGAAACAATGAGCGAAGAGCACTCTCAGGAATTCCACAGCCGCATCACTGCTCAGAGCCTCCACAGGGATATTGTCCACCCCCATGGCCTTGTGCTTCTTGGATTTGGCGATTGCTCTCCGTATCTCCAGGTGAGTAATGTCCCCATTTATCCTCAGATTAAGGTCACCAGGTTGCTCGTGATCAGCTGTTTGTGCCTCGGCGTGGGTGAGTGTGGGATTCAACAGTTCCTGGAAATCATTGTGCCAACGGTTCATAACAGTATCATGGTCTGTGCTGACGCTACCATCTGTTAGCAATGTCTCCATGGGGATGGGTTTCTTACGATCCTGGCCTACACCGAGACGTCCAATGTGTTTCCAGAATGCTGAGGGATCACGATCAGGTAAAGATAGGAGATAATCCTGCTGTTCACGCCAGTAACGCCGTTTGGCTGACTGAACGTTCCTATCAAACAGTCTCTGGGCTGATTTCATGTTCGTTTTACAGGTAGGTTTATCCACAGGACTGGCCTTTACCCATATGTCTTCACACACGGATAAATTATTCCAGAGGTGAGTTAAATGTTCACTCCACCAGGGTTTCTTAATACGACGTCGTTTGTTACTGAAGGGTGACTGTCTGATGGTGACCTTCTGTAGCTTTTTATCCATAGCGGAGATAACTTGCTCACAGAAACGTTCATACACAGCATCGATGTGTCCCTGATCTGCGACAGTAGATGTCAGATCATCTCCAAGGTTACGTAATCCTAGCGCATCATCACCGGAAATAAGAGTCCCGTCAATACCATCCAGTTTATATTTCACAGGAACCGTGGGTGTAACGAGTGACGTATCCTGAACATCGTCCGGAACAGTCCACAGGTCAGTATCCATTGTCCAGGTAAGTATAGAATGATCAGGGATATTCCTCTGTGGGTCAGTTATCTCCATACAGCCCGAGTCCGTATAAACCTGCCAAGCTCTAATAACCTTGAATTCACGGAGTGAAGCACAAGTAGCTTTGGCCGGTGCTTGATGGTCTGTCGCCATGGTGACGGTGTCGGTGTCGTAGCGGTTAGCCCGAGAGTGACGGGGCCCCTCAATCCGCCGCTGTGGCTGAAGATAGCGGCAGGCTAGCCGAAGCGGAACCCTGACGCCGCTACGGTGCAAAGTATCACGGCGGGCTAGCTAGCTTAGCGAGCTAACGATGGAGTGCGGTCCTCGTCGAGACGAACCGTAAAGCCAAAACGCCGCAGACAAGTTGTTTCTCGCAGCGAGCGCGGCTGTAACACCGCCGCCAGGTGTACGTGAACTTATGTCCACAACTGTACTTGAACAAAGCGGTCTTACAAGCACTCAAAGGTAAGACAACAGCAAACAGTTTGTTTGCAGCACGTATGTGCCTCCTCCAGTATATGGTCAATAGACCATAGAATGTATGACAATGACATACATTGACAATAGAATGTATATTGTTCCCACAATAAGATTAAATCAAATTATCTTATATGTCACACTTTTCCCAGTAGTTCATGCCCACCCTGCAATGGCACCATGCCCCTCAAGATGCTCCCCAGGTTGGGAACCACTGATACAATATGTAAAGTGATGTATTAAGCTGAAGTAAGAAATGTTAACCCATAGACCACCCACACTCTGGGTTCGAAAGAAATAGCCTGCATTTACTGAAATGCTATATTTCATGAGGATACTGATGGAGGAGTTCACAGTTTTTTATCATCCTTATGATCCATTTTCATTGTTTTTGATGTCTGGTGTTTGCCAAATAAACAGTGTGAATAAAGGTCAACATCGGCTTGGAAGAAAACAAATGTGCCTGCCATACTAATGACGTCGTACAGCTGACCAATTAATACATCAGATCCACGTAGCTGTTAAAGTGTTGAAAATGGCGAGGGTGTACTAAGCTAAATTTGTCATTTTCTCCTACTGATGTTCAGATGACTTTAAAGCTCAAGAGCTTTCTGACACCTTCTCCCATCTGCCATGCGTGCAGTTCACCATCCTATCAGTTTAGCTCACTGAACCCGAGTTAATGATTGCAGAGAACGCTGACAGAATTAAAGAACAAACAGCAAAGAATAAAGTTACTGTCATAAAGACTGACTTATCAAAGTCAGAGGTTGTCACTAGGCTGCTTTATATAATCAATAATAAACAAAGTGAGTAAAATGAATTCATGTCTGCAAATAAAATGTGATTTCAGTTCATAATTGACTATTAAATGTGATATAAGTCTGATAAGATGACTCACTTTAGGAGTTGAGGACTGACAAAAGCCAGCAGGTCCTGTAGAAGTTTGAAGAAGGCGGATTCAATGAGAATCCATTTAAACGTCTTGTATATGGCCGGAATCAGCCATGAATTTGGATAGTTTTCCTTCTCCTTCGTTTTGTCCTTTTTCTTATTCTTGTCTTCTTTCTCTCCTTTTCCCTCCTAAAAAAACATTTCTTTAAACAAACATTTGCAGTAGGCTGGAGTACCTTACAGAGAAGTAAGAGCTTTATAAATGTTAAAAAAAAAAGAAAAAAAAAAGTGTTTTGTCTCACCATCATCAGCACGTCCTGACTGACACCTTTCCCCAAACCGTTAGACATCCTGTTTTGAAAGATCTCCTCCTGGGCTTTATCCCTACTTTTGCTCAATTTCATCCCCAGCTTGTTGTTGAATCGGACCCGAGCAGCAGACAACTCTGCCTGCATGTGGGACTGGAAGCGCTGGTTGAGGTAAATGATACTGTCTTCCTCTTTCAAGTCCCACATGTCCTCCTGAACTAAAGGCTGTTTGTAGCCTTTAACCACCATACTGTGGAAGGCCGCAGATGATGGAAAACAGTCAAAAAAGGCATTTGGAAAAGTGAATTTATGGCTGAGGATTTTTGGTTAGTATTATCCTGACTACAGCAGATTGATCTTACCTGTTGAGCCAGTTGAATGTGATTCTGCTCAAAAATGCAGCGCCTGCCTCAGGATTCTGAGGAAAAAAACAATAATAATACAACAGACTGCAATATATTTGTTTTATTACTGTGGATTTTGCAGTATGCTGGTGCTTAAATACCTTCTTTACAAGGCCCTTTGATTCTGGAGGGATATCAGCCAGGGCAGAGAGGATAAGTGCAATCACTTCCAGCCCAAATGAGATGTAGAACAGGCAGAAACGAGGCAGATCCCGGATCTCTCCCTGAAGGTGAAAGTGAGTTTAAGGAAGGTGCTTAAAGGTGAGGAAGATTAAACAGCAAACGGGGCATTAACTACGAAGGGTCTCAAATCAAGTAAGTGACAGTCGACACCACAGATATCATTCACCGTTTCATTTATTACTAATGTGCTAACAGAAAAGTTAACTGTGATAACGCGATACCGATAAACCAACATTTAGGTGGGGGACGGGTCATTATTCCAAAGGTCCATTGGTCCGAAAATTAGGGTTAGGGTTGGGGGAATGGGGTGGACTGGATTGTTATAACTAAATTGGAGGTTAGGGTTAGGGTGTGTAGAGGTGTGAAAACTATATGTCAACTTGGTAAGTTTGAAATCCATTTTGCAAAGTTTGAACTCAATTTTCCTAAGTTTGAACACTGTTTTGCTCCATTTTTCTAAGTTTGAACTGCATATATTTTTTAACAATTTTCAGACCAATGGGCCTTTGGACCAATGGGCTTCGGAATATTGACTAGTCACCATTAGCTGAAGCTACTGATAACCGCTAACTTTTATTATTGAATGGAATGAATTCCATTTTGGCTTGGTTTTTTTGGCTTTAAAACCTTGAAAAACAGACCTAAAGAGCTACCATTTTAATATGTTGAAGCGTAAAGATCAAGATGTGCATAAATAATTCCATAAATAAATGGAATTAAACAGTGGTTTCCATTCAGCATACCGTTTATTCACAGTACAGAAAGTATTAAACCAATAAGAAATATTAAGAAACAAAATACATATGGAAAATAACTAATAATGTAATTAATGCATTTTCTCTGGCTTGACCTCCTGCTACTCAGTCTCCTTGAGGTGATGCTTGTTGCCTTCACGTGTCTCAATTTCACTTATTGGATTAGTGTATAAGCTCCAACAGGAACAAACATGTATGATTTTAGGGTTTACAAATGTTTTTGACCCTTAAACTTTATTCAAAATAATGTAAGCTGACTTAAAGTTAGCAGAACTAAATTTAGTGGAAGCTAATTGGTCCGCTAATAGTTTTCAAAGTTACCTGAAAAGCTAATCCGCTAAGGAAAAGTTAGCTTCACTAATTAGCTGTTAGCTGACCTGTGAACCACCACTGCCACTGACACACCCAATTGTGAAATTAAAAACAAAAGAAAGAGAGGACAACTGCTCCCTAATATTTTCCAAATGTGCCTATAACGATTTGGATAGAATAATTCATGTGGCTCTAGTGACTAGAAATATGTGATGCCTTTGGCGTCCTAAATAGTATGTTGTAACAGTTCAAAATAAGGAGGGTCTGCAGTCTAGAATGATGCTTTGAACGTTTTTCCAATAAAGCTTTGCAACGACAGTTTCACGTCTGGACGTACCAGCTCGAGTGCCTCACGCAGTAGAGTCTGGAAGGGAAAGATGTCGCACACTACAAGCAACAGCCAGAAGAGGAACAGTGTGCTGGAATCAAATGTTTTTTCCCTGCGCCTTACGCATTCCTGGCACAGCAATAAAAGGATCTAATGGGAAGACAAATACAGTGTGAAAGCATGTGTCATTCCACAGTCAGCACCTCAACAAATATCTGAATATTTAGCACAGTGGATAACCACAACAATTGTGAATTTTATGATACAAGCATGACATTTCTACCACAGTTAGTACATACCATAAGGTTTATTTTCAGATTGGGATTTAAAAAGGAATAGTTTGCACCATCTGTTATGCTTAGTAATCACGTTATGGGGTAACATGTCATATGCCATCGTATCCAATGGACGTTGACCTTGTTTGACCATTACTTTGGAGACCACGCATTCAACACAGTCAAAACTATTCAATTATTAATTCTATTAGCTCAACAAATAATTTGCCTCAGTTTTTACCAAAATTGGAGCAACTTCAATTTTTGACCCCTGTACAAACTGAAATTGACCTTTGTCACCATTTTTGCTATTTTTACCCCATAACTCCATCAGATTCAGTCATAGATAGTCCAAACTATACCTTTTTGGAATCTTTATGATCAGACAAATACTATGGTATATGTTTCAATATGACTGGAGGATTTTAAAATTTTGACCCCTGTGTAATCCTTCATCGACCTCTCATGGTCCTCACAGGTCAAATCCAACTTGCCTCCACATCTGAAAATAAATCTTATGGTATGTACTAACTGTGGTAGAAATCTCATGCTTATATCATAAAATGAAAGATCCCCCCATTATTTTGGACTTATCTTCTACACTAATTAAACCAACTCTACTTACCCACGAGACACCATAAAGGATGGGGTTTACGTAATATACACCAGAGTTTTTCTCTGCTGGAGGAGGCTTGTTGTTCGGACCATAATCTTGTACTAATGTGACTGCCAGGCCTGCTATGGCCACCAGGAACAACAAACTGACCACAATCTGAAAATGGAAAGACAGGGAAATAAATCAAGGTCAACGAACATCTAAATTACTGATACTCAGTAGACAGCAACAATGTACTAGAAGGGCCACTCAGACAGTACAACACCCACACCTTACACATTTGATACCAATTCATGAAAATTCTTTGCTATTTAGTGATACCTTAATATATGGTTCTGTGAGCCCTTGACATTTGATGAATTCTGTCCAAAATAGAGCAACTTTATGTTTGACTAACACACAACCCTTCCGCCATGGTTAACCCATATTGGCTCCAAACTGTTTAAATTAAACAGCTATGACTGAGTTTGACCTTTCAAGGTCACCCAAGGTCAAAGGTCATGTGACCAATAGAAAGGTGATATATGACTTCATATTAGTGTTTCACAGTGCATCTTTAACCAATTCCTCGCAATTTCACCTATTTGTCAGCATCGGGCCACAATTTTGGCCTTGCCCTGTGTCCTTAACTTTTAACCAGTTTTTCTCAAAATCAAATCACTTGAGTGATCCTCAATCATTCCATCAACCACATTTTGACCAATGAGTTACTTTTGCTGGTGCTTCTGTAACTAAAATCTGTTGATTCTTCGGCACCACATCATTGGAATCAGGTTGTTATTAATATCTTTTTCCTGCTGGATGCATCACCTGTTTGCACATGTATAGCTTGGACAGGTGTTTCGTTTTCACTCTTTTCCTGCAGAAAGCCGCCAGAAGATGCGGCGCAGTGATCCACAGGAACGCCAGAGGAATCCAGACAAGCACCGTCTGCTCCACACATACTGGGAGGTCCGGGTCTTCTCTTTCCAGGTACGAAGAATTCTGAAGGACACCGGGAATGCACAAGATTAACTCCAAATGAATAAAATTAGCCTTAAAAACTCCTTTAACTCCTGTAATGTCCAAAAAAAGTCAACCTCTGTCTCATGTCGCCACCACAGTTCAAACTGTACCACAGGGACTGAAAGCACATCTGTGACTGAAGACGTAATTAACAGTGAATCGTGTGATTAAAGCCCAAATCTGTGCTTCCTGAGAGTGAGTGATTTAAGAGACAGTAACATAACATGAACACCACACTTAATCCAGAAAATGCAGGTTTTCTGAACTATGTGAGCGTATGTCTTATTCTGAGTAACATTTTGGATACCTAATCACACAAATAAAGTTAATTGAGGCTTCCTTATTAGCTAAATAAAAATTGTATATTGTACATTGTATAATTTTGTTTCAATCAAATGTCAGCATGACGTTAAATACTAAGATAATCAGGCAAACAAGTAACCTTAAAGTGTTTTTTTGCAACGATGAACATGCAGATTTACAGCTCGTAAACATTTGATAGACATGCTGAGTCATGTTGGCTTTTATCTTGTTATATGTGCTCAGTCACATGCGCTCACTCTGTGCAGGGGTGAAAACAGAATTAAATGGTTTGAAATAAAAATTCTAATTGTAGCCTTTTAAATGCATTTCTAAACATTTCTCAGTTCTGCCTTTAACAAGTTACCCAAACACACATAGCTACTGTACAATAGGTCTTTACTGTACAACATAATCTACAAAAGCCCTGCAGTAAATACTATGTAAAGTATCTTTATAATTTTATATACAGTACTAAAGTAAGGCTTAATTAGGTACAAGCTATCCCATGGTTTTACAAGGAAATCAATCACTTTATTATTCATTGATTAGTAAATTTATCTTTATGAAATCATTTTAACTGACAAATTAATCAGGTTTTCCTTAAACTGGAAAACTATGTTGCTTTGTTTAATGCGCTACTGTCTTTAATAAAACAAACAAAATTCTCACATTTTTAAAATTAAAAATTGTAAAATTTCAAACTTGGTCTTTACTAACATGAAGAAAAAACTGATTAAAAACCACATTTATACCAAAACACTGGAGTGGTTCAGACTTTTGACTCCTACTATATATTATATATTAAGAAAGGTTATAACACCATTACTAATTTGTAATGACAAAGTAACAGGAAGCATGATATAAAGCACTGTAACGCAACAACACTAACTGAGTCTCAGCAGAGACTATTCAAAAGCAGGTATTATTTTTGGTTGTATTTATTTAAAAAGAAAAGCATATCTTTTGCAGAGTCACTGCTGTGTTTGTCTCCTGTAATTCTCTGGTTACAGATAAATTCATTCTCAGACACATCAGCTCTCGCTGTTGAGCTCACCCAGAAAACAGAGCCACAGTATTTCCCCAGAGCTGCTGCCGACATGGTCCACACGGATGGCTTCAGTCCCCCCGTAAGTGACACCAGCACACGTCTTCAGCTCTACTTGACTGCTGGATGAAAGGCTCCTTCATACACCCCCGTCCACCCACGCTCCGGAGATGGCCACGGGATGTGACTCTGAGAGACTTTGAGCCATAAAGCATTAAACAAAAAGCAAATGATGCAACCTCCTAATACAGTAAGAAGATATTCCTATTTCCAAGATGTTCTTGCTTTCTCCAGCAGAAGAGTTGATCTTGAACTTGAGACTTCTTTCTTTAAAGGCTCTGAAGAGTTGTCTTCTGGAAGTCGTCAGTGACCCGTCTGATGTCTGGAAGCACACACACACACGCAGCGATCCCGAAGAGCTCAAAGAGAAAAACGCTCACACGTCTAAAGTTCAACACTTTGGGCAGATGATTGCACGCAAGGGGGGGAGCAGCACTTGCACAAGTACTATATTCAGCTGTTCATTTGTGAGTGGGATAGCTCACCAAAAAAGGAAAGCTTTGAAAAAAGAGGAGGGGAGTCATCGCTTTGTACCCTGCTTCCTGTTTAGACTTTTCCCTGCAAGCTTTCACTCCCTTTGAACTGAGAATCTAAAAATGTCAGCTAGGAAAGGAGACTGAGGTTTTTAAATATTGCATTTGATCGCCAGTGGGATGTTTGAAAGAGGGAGATGGGTTCGTCTTTCTTCTCTCACCCTCTTTTGCTTTCTCACCATTTTCTGTTATCATACTGAGAGCTGGACTCCACAATCACAGACACGCAGCTCAAAAGAGATTCAAAACTACAAACTGCATCCAGATCAACTTCCCCTTTGCCATGTTGTCCAGAGCCTTGGGCTTTTAAGGATGGCATTTTCCCGCTCTCTCTCTCTCTCTCTGTAAAGCTGCTCAGAGGTAAATTGCTACCAGACACAATCAACACAAGTTGAAGTTGCACGTGTGTGGTCGATTTTGTTCAGCCTTACATTTCTCATTTTTTCCCTGAAAACAGCCACAGTTTTTCCGTGAGTCTCAAAACCTTTAACCTCCAAAAATAGTCACAACAAGATAAGTGAGATTGCATTTGGAAAGAAAAGTAGCTGAAATTGTTCTGGAATAAAATGAATGTCTGGTTGACATAAAAATAGTTTCCCCCTGCAATTAGCAGGACATTAATGGAGTCAATCATTCACAGATGAATTTTATGGAAGTAACTCTGTGAAAAGTACTGCCTTTTTTGGGGGGGGGCTGCCCCCAGTTGCTAGGGGTCTCCACAGCAGGTCTAGTAGAGATCTGCATTGGGATTTGGCAAGTTTTACAGTGGATGCCGTTCCTGACGCAACTCCAGTTGTACTTCAAAAAATAAAAACTACTGCATATTCAGCTCTGAAATTTAGCATTCAGACAAATGAACCTCCTATTTTGGACCATGTTGGCATCTTTGAACATGCAAAATAAAATAAAGGCAGTCTATTGAGTTGTTTGAGAAGCCTTTTATCTAATCGCAGGGTCCTGGTGGCCATTATTGTGTGTCACACCATTTTTAAAAATAAAGTAGCGTGCGAAAAGCCCTTTATTGACTGTGATGGTCCTGATACAGATTACTCTGACTATGTGACGGTTAATCATTAGACGTCTCACAACACCACACAATTTGTAATCCAGCTGACTCACTGTGTGTCTGTATGCGGGCCAAAGGACAAAAATGTGACACGTGAAGCCAGCACGTGTGTACGTACAGTAATTAAAGAACATAATATATGATTAAGTGGAGCCATGAATGAGGGTGGACCTCTTGTTTTATAGTCATTAATGCACTAATGTCCATATCAGCCCAGTGTAACTGACCCTTGACCCATCAGAGACCTGTGATCACTTCAGTTTATGAACAGAATAATGTATTAGATTTTCAACATAGTGGTATATTTAGGTATCTTCACTCATATTCCTCTGATTGACTTGAAACTTTTACACCGTCACCCTGGTTCAATTCTACTTCAAGGACAGCCAGATAGATCTAAGTGCAGACCAGAAAAAAATTGAAATTATGATGTAAAACTGTAAAAACTATCGATCAGCTCAGATCATGGGTTCTCTTCAGATAATGGCTGTCATCAAAGATCATCTCACACAACCAGATGACTGTAGGTGAACACTGCTGTGTCCTGTCATTCTGTCCTGTGACCTCTGTGTTTTGTGTTTAGTTTTATCACCTTGTATTATTTTTATGATTTCTCCAGTCCTGAGTTTATCTTCTAATTTGTTCTCAGTTACTTTTAGCATTAAGTATTTTAAGTTTACCTCATGTTGTTCTGTCCCAAGTTTGGTCTGCACTTAGTAATTGTTCACAGTGTCTGACACTTGTCTCTGTGCTCTTGTAGTGTGTCTCTCACTGCACACCTGTAGTCACTTAGAATCACAATCACCTGTGTCTCGTCTCTTCGTTACCGGTTCACTATTTAGTTGAGTCACTTCCCAGAGTTCCTTTGCAGGTTCATTGGTTTAGCTTTGTTCAACTTTGGTCAGTCTTGTTCAGCCTTATTCAGCGTTTGTTTATTTATTTATTTACGTTTTTCTCAGTAAGTACGGTCATCTCTGTCTTTGTCTGGTGTTCTCTGTTTGTCTGAGTCAGTCCTCCGCTGTTGTCTGTCTGGTTCCTGTCTTGTCTGAGGTAAGCCTCTGTTCTGTTTGTCTCTGTCCTTGTCTGTGCCACCTTGTGTGTCCTCAGTTTTTTTCCCCCCCAGAAGATCTCCCGGTTGATTTTTGGATTCATTCCCGGATCTTCCCATTCACCGTTTTGGTTCTGACCTCCACGTCTCCCAGGACTCTTCCCGGTGTGTTTATTGACTTGTTTATTTATAAATAAATTATTTAATTTTTATCTTGGTTTTTGGTCTGTCTGCATTTGGGCTCTGAAAAAACACAAACCATAACAAACAGTGCTAGCTATGACATTCAAGTTGCATCATAACCATTTGAGTATTGATTAGTGATTTATATCTAAAATACAATCAAATCCATCAATATAGTAAGTACTCTTAAAACCCCATCAATGTTTAAATGAGTGCAAATGAAACAATTTTAAAAGTAAATAAGTTCAAAAAGATGGATTGTCATTTTTGAAAAATACAAACAACTGTACAAAAGTCTTAGGCCCCCGAGAACTGAATAACAATGTAGTGTTTGCATGTTGGATTTTGTTCTTTTTGGGGGGGGGGGTCATCAGTGGCTGAACCAAAACTGTTAATTAAAATGTCCACACATTCCCATCGCAAAAACCCCCCAGTAATTAAAAAACAAAGAAATTAATTTATCCTGAAGTTACAAAACTTACTTTCAAATAAACAACAAAATTATTTCTTTCTCAGTGTAGTGTCCCACACATGGAAACACAAAAACTACTGCAGGTGATCAGTCAATCATGAAGTGATTTTCCTCTTTTGGCTGCTCCTGTGGGAGGTCACTACAGCAGATCATCAGTCTCCATCTCACCCTGTCCTCTACATCATCTTCTGTGACAACCACCGCCTGCACGTCCTTCCTCACCACATTCATAAACGTCCTCTTTGTCTCCCTCTTCTCCTCTCACCTTAGAGCTCCATCTTCAGCATCCTTCTTCTAATATATCCTGAATCCCTCCTCTGCACATGCCCAAACCATCTCACTTTCAATTCGTCAATTCAATTTATTTATACAGTGCCAAATCATAACATAAGTCACCCCAAGTCGCTTCACAAGGCTAAATTCTAACCGTACCCACCCCCTGAGCAAGCACAGCGGCAACAGTGGTAACGAAAAACTCTCTATATTATTTGTGATTATAGGAAGAAACCTCAAGCAGACCAGACTCAGAGGGGTGAGCATCTGCTTTGGCCATACTAACAATGACAAAAATATGAATAAGACAAAGCACAACAAAGAACTGTCAAACATGCACAGACAGAGGTGGTGAATTCAGTGTCCAGGATCTTATAAGGTCCAGTGGTCAAAATAACCAACAGTCCAAGCAGTCAACTGGTAGGATCATGGACCCGTAAAGTGGAACGCTGCCAGGAACAATGTCGAAGGGGTCCATACTCAGACACTCATACAGAGGGCCAGCCCAGCGAGTCCCCATTTCGGCTACATCTCCCGGCCCTCCAGCAACGGCACAGCATCTTCATCCCCAGCACCTCGGACAAAGGACAGAGCAGAGATCCATCAGCCGGAACGACCAACACACACAAACAGCACTTTACAACAACAGAATAACGGACAGGAAGCTAACATGATCGCCGGCAACATAGTCCTAACTTACACTAAGGGCTGCATCACACTGGGCTGAGACAGCACGCAACCAGTTGTAGACACAAACGTGTGAGAAAATAGGTGAATAGTGACAAGGTCGCACTTGGACTCACACTGAATTGGGAGTTGCGAAACATTTGCAAATGCCCGCGGCGATATTTGGGCCAAAATGCGGCTGGAATTCGAGAGAATGTCGTGCGGCATTCATGGGAGTTTTGCGCAACATTCGCGTGCCATGAGTGAACGCATGGATGACTGAATGAATGACACTTGGAAATGTCGCTGGACACTTGCGCGAATGTCATGCAACACTCGGACAACATTTATGCGTGACAATTAAGACATCAGGACCATATTTCCCATATTAGGTATGTATGTATTAGAGGGTGGATACCCGGACCCGATGTTACCCCACGGGTCGGGTCGGGCTCGGACACATCAGTCAGTGCTGGCTGTGCGAGTATTTATCACAGCTCACTGTCACAGCGCGCGAGGTGACAGCCCCGCTGTCACAGCAGGTTAGATAGGGGCTTAACATTCCCAGAATTTAGGTGTGTAGCAGTAGTAACTAATTTCAAGGTGGAGGCGAAAAGTAATTTATTGTCTACATTAGTCATACGCAAGAGAGAACAGATGAGTCTTTAATCTGGATTTGAATGAATCCACACAATTGGACCGTCTTATCTCAGCAGGCAGACTATTCCACAGAATAGATGAACGATAAGAAAAAGCTCTGTGACCTGCTGACTTCTTCTTTACCTTTGGGACACACAGCAGTCCTGCATCCTGAGAACGCAACACGCGGGCCGGTAAATAAGGATTTATGACATTTATGCCAGGTAGGCAGGGGCTAGTCCATGAAGGATTTTGTATGTTAATAACAAAACCTTAAAATCAGACCTCACACGGACAGGAAGCCAGTGGAGGAAGGCCAAAATTGGGGTAATATGGTCAAACTTTCTACTTCTGGTTAGAACTCTAGCAGCAGCATTTTGAACCATTTAAAGACCTTTGATGCTTGTCTGCAGTAAGCCAGAGAATAAGGCGTTACAATGATCAATCCTAGATGACATAAATGCATGAATCAGTGCCCCAGCATCCGCCATGGACAGAATTGGTCGAATCTTCGCGATATTACGGAGGTGGAAGACAGCATTGTTAGTGTTTCTCTAATGTGAAGATCGAACGACAATGTAGGATCAAAGATCACCCCGAGATTTTTTGCATCACTTTATCTCCAAACCATCCTACATGCGGTGTCCCTAATCCTGTCCATCCTCGTCACATCCAAGAAGAAAAAAAAAAATCACATTATCTTCAGCGCTCTGCCACCTCCAGCTCCGCCTTCTGCCTTTTAGTCAGCGCCACCGCCTCTAAGCCATGCAGTGTTTCCCGTACAGTATTATAGGCCCGGTGGGCTGCCAGGTCAACGAGAACCCCCGGCAGGGCAGAACCTTTTTTTTTTTTTTTTTTTTTTATATCACCAAATATTAATTAAGTGATTTGACATGGTGTTAATCAGCTTATTATTACTGTATCTTAGTGGCGGTCAAAATAGCAGTCACAGCTTTCAATAGAAGGCGGCAAACATCAGAATCTAACATCTCCTCGACAGATTTTGTCTTGTGTCGACATAATAAGTCAGACCCTCCACATCCGCTTTCCTCTTCCTCTTTCCAAATGTCTTTTCAAGGTTCAAGGTTCATTTTATTGTCATTTTCATCCAGAAAGCACAGACGAAAATTAAGTCATTTCTCAGCAGTAATAAATAGCAACAATATTAAATAAATAAATCAAGAGCAGCAGTAATAATAAATATACTAACAGCAGTATCGCTATACAATAAAACGTCAGAAATAAAAACCGCGAACAGCAAACAAAACAGCAACACAACAGTTCACTGAGAGTCCATTTGAGGGTTCACCTTGACAGATTGATAGCTGTCAGGCGGATATGAAACTCTCTCTCACCATCTGCGCAATCCGTTGGTGCCATTAAAACTCCTCAATAACTCCTGTTTCACACCAAGCATCTGCGCTGTTGAAGGCAAAGTGTCATTTTAAAAAAAGGTATAAAACTTTGAGACACGTGATGGTTTTGTTAAGCAGCTTGTTAAGTCGGCTGCTGTGCAGCGCCTGAATCAGAGCTAATTTGTGACCAGCAGGCCAAGAGGATCAGGAGTCAAACTTTCGGGAAAATAGTGGGTGCACGTACACTCTGTCAGTGCATGTGCACCGACTGACAGATCAGCAGATCTGACAGTGATGACTGAGGGGATTCTGACAATAAATATGAACATTTAATTTTGCTTATAGACACATATATTGTTTGCAGCCATGCAGTTGGATGCAGGGAGGTTAGTGATGCTGAAACTGAGTGATCCTAGTCTTTGGGTATTTTTTTAATATGCTTATGTGATATACCCACTAGGTAAAACATAAGATAAGATAAGACTTTATTAATCCCACAATGGGGAAATTCATTGCAACAGCTCCACATACAGGACAGATGAAAGTGATAATTTCACAGTAAAATACAAATGTATTTATTTTTCTGTGAAATGCAGGGTTTTTTAAACTGATGATCAAGCTTTGCAGGACTATGGTGGGATTTCCTAAATAATGAGTACATCACTTAACTTTCACTCTTGTGTTTCTGAGTGCCTCACATTTTTCTGCACAATGCACCTCTTAATTTGAATACCCGCTTATTCCAATTAAGGCTCACAGGGGAGCTGGAGCCTATCCCAGCTGTCACTGGGCGCGAGGCAGGGTACACCCTGGACAGGTTGCCAGTGTATCACATGGCTGATAGACGGAGAAACACATTCACACTCTCACCCACGCATACGGTCAATTTAAAGTTTCCAATTCACCTAACCTGCATGATTTCGGAAGTGGGAGGAAGCCGGAGAACCCACGCAAACACGGGGAGAACATGCAAAACTCCACACAGAAAGAAAGGACCAGGTTAGAAGCAAACCTGGACCTTCTCGCTGTGAGGCAACATTACTAACCGCTAATCCACCGTGCCGCCCTAAATGAACATTGTCACTAAAGGGTGCCCATACATATGCATTCCATTACTTTGACTTTGATTTTTTAAATTTTATTTCATTTATATCATGTTTTCACTATGAATGTAGAGAACATAATTTCATAAATTTTAATGTAGATTTTTTATTTATTTATTTTTTTTTTTTGGTCATTAAAAAGTTGTCTTTAAAAAAAAAAAATAAAAAAAAACCCCTGAGGGTTCCCAAACATTTGCATGCTACTGCATGCTCATTTAGTCAAGCCTTAGTTATTATTATTAATCGTTTTGAATTTCCTGCTAGTTTTGCACCTTGGGGAGCCTGGATGTTCACATTTTGGCAATTTCTCACCTACAGGACAGAAGCTAAGAGCACTGCAACTTTTTTAACTGTGTGTGTGTGTGTGTGTGTGGGGGGGAGGGGGTTGGGGGGGGGGTG
>OMMV01051314.1:2209-16710 GCA_900302635.1 Chatrabus melanurus | reverse complement strand
TACATGTTCTTTCTATCTGCAATTGTAAATAGTACAATACTAGCAGTGAACACGAGCGTTGCCCAGGTGTGAGATTTCATAGATATTTATGATTGCTTTGGCTGGGATTTCAAGGTATTTGGAGGCAAAAATGTTGTTTGTTTAAAATAAAAGGTAGCCCAGTTTAAGGAGAGGAGGAGAATCCAGTGAGATTAAAGGAAACAAAGGCAGCATGGTAAAAAAGGTTGTGGCTGTGAAAAAAGGCAATATAATTATCCTTCTATGTGTGTCCGCTCCACTGTGTTATATTGGATGCATATAGAAGGATAATTATATTAGTGCATGGTACATATGTGCCATGGCACTGTCTAGTATATCAGACCCAGACTGACTGAACAACAAACCAAAAAGAGCCAAAAAGATTAAAGGCAATCAATAGCATTAAAGACAGAATCCAGTGAGATTAAAGGCAATATTGTAGTTTTAAAATAAAATTTAGTCCAGTTTAAGGAGAGGGACGTAGTGATTCTGCTGGCGTTGTTGGATTTGCTGTACCATTCACCGTTTTTGCGTGATGCGCAAACAGACAGAAAATAGTGTTACTGCTTCATATATATAGATATTTCCCACAGTCATGCCTGGAAGACTCTTGTAATATACAATTTCTGGCACCCCAAAAGCAGACCATACAGTTGACAGTGCTTGCCTCAATCCAATCATTGCACTGGCAATTTAAGTCCATGGTCCAGTCTGTGGCGCAAGCGAAAGGATACTCTAGTAGGTTAATGTAGTTAGCGATCTACATGTAGCCTGTTTAATACGCATTCTTACCTTCAGAGGTTCTGAATTAAACTGTGTAAAGTGTCCATGGATGAATGTTAACAGCTAGTTTCTTACTTTTACCTCAGGTTACAGTTTAACTTGTAATGTCAGCGAACTGAAGCTAATATTTGCCAAATGCAACTAATGTTAAGTTTGGCAAACATTAGGCAAACATGATGCTTTTACAATTCATCTGGTGCATCAAAGTTCACCATGTGAAAGGGGTTTGTCCACATTACAAATATGCCCTGTTAATTTGAGTTACAAGATAAGGGCATTTATTGTTTTTTGAGTGATTGGGTTTACAAACTGAAGGGGACAGACTCATTTATTTATTCACTTTGTGCATTTTAGAGTGTACACTCCTTGCCGTTTCGAAAACCTAGCAATAGCAAAAAACTGAAATAAAAGTCGGTAATATTCCCCTGTGGAATACGCTGTTAAAATTTGAAGAAATTTATTCTTGGGGGAATAAAAATCCATAATATCTATCTACACAAACATTATTCACAGATATGGGCAGAAGCTGTACTATATCTTGCAGAAGGTGAGCAGAAAGACATTGTACAGATTTTTTTTTCTTTTTAAATAGCAAGAGCAAGAATTGTAAGTCAGAGGATGAAGACAGAGGGAAGAGGTTCAGGGAGAATGAAATGGAGCACCTGAAATGTAAAATGGAAGAATGTCAGTGGGGGAGATGTCAGCAGGTGAGGAAGAAGCCAATTATCCCAAGAAACTCTTGGCACTGAGCTCCCTGTTCCTATTAACAGACGTAATATTGCAATGTAACGGAGGAGATGGCCGACAAGTGTCTGTGTGTGTGCGTGCTGCATGTGCAGCCTCTGGATAAAACGAAGTTCGAGTCATGGGTAATGAGACAACGAGCGCTATCGAGGCCTCCGTAACAAGCCGTAGAGATCAGAGAAGTGGGGTCATTACTGATCTGCCCCCGCTGGACACAGCCGCCCCTTCCTCTCATTACTCCCCGGTTAAAGCCCACCGCCGCCCTGAGGACACGAGGTGAGGGAGCAAAAGGACAGCAGCTGAGAGAAGCGTTGACGTGCGTTTTAAGTTCGAAAAAAGATTTATTTTCAGGCAGGTTCTTTCCTCCAACCACTGATCAAGGTCCGAGGACATCAGAGTAGACGCGCTTGCAGGAAGTCTGAGATTCTAACATGGAGAAATATGCAGTATAGTGCACGGTAAGCTAAAGCTGTAGGACAAGCTAACATACAGCACATGTATGAATTGCAAAAACTGTGCAACAACAAATTGGTTTCCTGTCAAGCTTGAAAATATATCAGCTTGGGGAAATGGAAGCATTCAAATGCATCTGTTCAGTTTGTTACAAAATAGTTTTAGTCTGAAATAAGTGAGGCTTGTGTACTTGAGCTAATGGCATTCGGCGTTTTGTCTTTACCCATAAGGCAATGTATCGCTACGCAATGGTGGGTGCGCACTAAATTGTTGGAAGAGTTCCAGTTTGGCACTGTCCTCTTTACGCAGACTTATTTGTGTTCTTTCCTTGAGTGTTCAAGCAAAAAACACACTGAACAAAAGTTATTGGCAGTTGCAATTTGCTTTGCTGAGAGTACCCGAAGGTTTGGCGGTCTCAGGATAGCTGTATGCCTTGAGAAAAACGTTGGGCTTGTGACCAGAGGATCTTCGGCTCAAATCCCCGTCAGACCAGAAAATCACGAAGGTGCCCTTGCGCAAGGTCCTTAATCCCCGAGTTGCTCCCAGTGTGCAGCTGAGCCCCTTGCATGGCAGCACGCTGACTTCGGTGTGTGAGTGTATGTGTGAATGGGTGAATTTGAGGCATCGTTATAAAGCGCTTTGAGCATCTGCATCAGATGCGATTTACCATTTATTATTTACAAAATATATTGCTGGTGATATTACTGAATTTCTGTAGGGACTATTTACCCACTGGTGGTACTCATTCTGCAAACTTTTGCTGAAGATTCAATATTGGTGTTTCTTGTTCCTTGTTTGAAAATTCTGGACTATAAAGTCTTTTTCACATTTTTTAAAATTGTTTGGCTGATCCTGCAACTTCCTGGCTGATCCTTCGCAGGATCCTGGCTGATCCTGTGAAGCGACTTATATGTCTAAAAATACTGCATTAGTGACAAGTTGCTACTGTATACTGAGCTGAATGAGGGACTGTCTGATCCACACTCCATAGCAGAAGGTGACGTAATGCACTGTTACACTGGATGCCAACTGCCATAACAGAAGAAGAAGAAGAAGAATATCTGAATGAGGAGGACGTGCTGGGTCTTAGAGAATGAGCAAAATTATTAAATCATGCTCTGAAACTGAAAGACCATGTTCTTGAAAAAAAAAAAGATAAACTTCATACTACTAAACACTTGACTTTGTGGGGCAGCTGGAGGAAAATGAGTAGGAGAACGTCTAGGCTAAGCTAAGGCTAACTATAACGTTTTAAAAATGTGCTATCAATTAAAAAGTTTATTTACATTTAGTGTGGTAAACGTAAACACGTTTAGCTCCTTCTTGACTTTTTTCGTCTGTTCAGTGTGACAAGAAGGAGTTTATTCTGAAGTTCTTTGTGCCTCGTACAGTATCATTAATTAGTCCGTTAGCTTCTGCTCACTAACGCCATGTTTGTGTTACAAATAAATAATGTGCCAATTAAATTCATTTGGCTTGTTGTTGCATGAAGCAGTAGAAGCACATTTCAAAAATAAATGTGACTAATAGACTGATGCAACTTGTATGTTTTTTTGTTTTTTTCCTCTTCATGATGCATTTTTGGACACATGCAACTAATAGTGTAATGAAACATATAGTCCGGAAAATATGGTAGATGCTACAGCTGTATGAGTGTATGATAGGTGGTTGAGCTAATGACACAGAAATATCATGTTTGACTTGGCTAGCTTACCACACACTGTAAAACATCGCAGCCCCATTTAGTTATGTCCACTCAATTAAAGATCCATGCACAATATCAGCGATAAATAAACTAACTGGAAACAACGTCTAACAATAGTGCAGGGTTCACAGAAATTACTATATTAGAAAAAAAACAACACAACTACCTGGTTATATTTCTTCAGACATTGTACCACTAACACTTCGACAGTTACAAAGTAGGATGCCATTTTGAGCATACGGTGAATTTTTGCTAATCCTGGAACGGGTGCCCCATTCATGTTCATTTTAAAGGCTTTCTCACAAACAAAGGAACCATCAAATGCCAGTAGAGGCTTGATTGCTATAACAATATTTTAATGACTAATGGGAAAAAAAATGGGAAAAAAAAACAAACTGATCTTTTAAGCTTGATCGACTTGTTAAAATTTTTTTCTTCTCGGAACTATCAAGTTAGTCAAGCTTTTCTGTAATTAAAACATATTTGTTAGCCTATTTCTGGAGTCTAACTCATTTGTTTGAAATTTTCACGGAGTCGACTCTCGCTGTTAGACTTTATTTTTCTTCAAACCAAAGAATTAAATCCAAGTAGTTTTTATGTTCAGCTTGCAACAGAATGACTATAAAACCACAAGTAATGAAATTATAAGAAGTTGGGTTGCAAATACAGCATTAATTAATTTGTTTTGGAAGCTGGCATTATTACAATGATTGAGACAACTTCAGTTAAAAAAAAAAAACAAACAAAAAGAAGCATCTCCTTAAAATGCACCACATACAGCATCTGCACACTGTTATAAAGCAAATGAGGCGGATTCTTGCAGCTATGCACAGACCTAAAATGACAGCGGCACCACCCCGGCAGCGCTGGAGACGACAAGCTCGATTTTTATATTTAAACACATGAATCTTTCACAAGCCAAGTCTACCCCATACAGGGTTTATTTCACTCGGCTCACCCAAACATCCACATGCACAACCGACCACCAACTTCCCATCTCGGCCTGACAAACAGCCCCTCGTGTCCGCTTCCATTACATCCCCGGAGCCACTCGAGTGTGACTGAATGCTTCCCGAAAATCACAAGGGAAATGTTCCATGCAAGTCCCCACTGCGGTTTTTACTACTAGTAGGAGTCGCTTGTAAATTATGCATGTGATCAAATTAACAAATCAACAAAAGCCCCACCCGCCAAAAAGAAAAAAAGTCTTTCTCGTTAACCCTTTTTAAATACATTATATATGGTGGCCGATAGAGGCCACATCACTTCCAAATTAAGACAACACTAGCAAATACAGAAAACACTTACAAATACAAAGAACACATGCATCAGTTCTAAAAAAAAAAAAGCCTTGCAAATTGAGAAAATGCTTGCAACGACAATTTAATTTGATAATGTCTGCTACAAATTCACACAACGCGAGCAAAAACACAGACACATTGCAAGTAGCCACAACACAATGGAAGTACTAACAACACAAAAAGAGGTTTCTGCATGGAAGACTTTAACTGCATTACAAATATAATAAAATGAGAAAATATAGCTAGCTTAAGAATCATCAATAAAGTCAAGGAAAAAAATAAATAAAAAACCTTACTCAGCTCTGCCGACCACATATGTGCTGTAACCTAAAGATAATTTCAGGCTCTTTTTGTGTTGACAGTACTTCCGTTGTGTTGTAGCTATTTGTGGCTACAGGTTTGTTTGTGCTGTCTGTGTTTGTAAGCATTTCTTTAATTTACAAGACATTTTTGATGTAACTGCCTGCTGTTGAATTGATGCAGCTGGTTTTTTTAGTTTGTTTTTTTACCCTGTATGCCGCCTTACAAGCAGGGTATAGTAATCACTCCTGTGTGTGTGTATGTGTGTGTGTCTGTGTGAATATTAATGGCGGGACGGATTTTCACCAAACTTGGCGGGAATATTCCTTGGGTTTGTGTCTCCAGATGATTAACTTTTGGAACATATTGATCAAAGGTCAAGGTCAAGCAATACGTAGCCCAAAAACCATGTTCACCATAATATATCTGCTAACAAATTGATAAGAGATTTTATCAAAAACTCATATCAATCAGTAAAATATTAGTGATTGATTGGAATAAGTGACTTCATGATGAAGTCACAAAGAAGTCATAATATGATATATATAATATATAGCAAAAAACCCAAAAAACAAAACCAAAAAACACCTTACTTGACTATGCATGGTTGAAGCTCACTGAATGTATTGCTGACAATAAGTATTCAAAATTCATAATATAAACATATTTCATTGTGCAGAGCGTGCAGTGTATGCATCAGCCCTCTGATGCCTTCCATTATATTTTAAAGTGTTTTCTATATTTGCTAGTGTTAAGTCTTAATTTGGAACTGTTGTGGCCTTTCTTGGCTACCTTAATTACAGCTGCATAGCGTACAAACTTTAAAGGAAAGATATGAAAACTGCAAAATAAAAGTCACATTACACTCATTTTGGCCAAAATAAACACCCAGCTTATTCCAAAATGCTGCTGTTTCCATCTCTCCAACACTTCAAGCCATGATTCATGTTTTCAACATTTTATTCATCGTATTCATTTTATTTTATTTTTTTAACTGGTGGTTTGTGTAGGTTCAGCATTTTCTTCTCCTACACACTGTGAATCAGCGGCAACATCTGAAACCCATCCAGGCTATAAGCGTGGTCGATCATTGATCAAAAACTGTCCGTTTGCCTCAACGAAAATATCCCGTGGTGACCCACACATAGCAACAGTCACATGCCTGTGACTATTTTCGAGCTTTGCAAATTTTTTTTTAAAAAGTCCCCAAATTAAAACCATACACTTTAGAGCTTAAAGAATGTGCTCATACCAGAGTCAAGTCGAAGATATCTGGGCTATTTTTGTGCTTTCATTTTTAATTTCACACATTTTATGCACTTTCAAGGGCAATTTCTGACCCCGGCTCTGTCATGTCTCCACTTACTTTCATCTCTCCTGACTCTACCTGCTTCATATTCCTCACCAGTCCTTCAGAAAAAGAGGAACAAGAGCACATGAGAGAAGGGCAGAAAGACAGGAGGGCAGACAGAAGCAGATGAAAGATAGATAAAGATAGAAACTGGTCAAGCTTCTGCAAGAAAAAAAAAAAAAGTCCTGTTTTCTGTGCTCTGCTCAACAGATTTCGCTCCCTGTCTTTCCACAATCCCTAATCTTGCCTGTTAACAAGCTGCCAATAGGGCCGCTGTCCTCATGAATAAACATATGGAGAATGGAGCGCGGCCCGGCAAACATGACAGCCGACGTTTCCGAGGAACAACGAGCACGCCTATAATGCATCCCCTGGGCTCGCCTCTGAGTCAGCCCATCACTTAGCACCCTTTTCCGTTGCTTAAAATGTCACCGCCTTCAATCGGCAGGCCTATGATCTTTTAATAATGACGACAGGTAGCAAATGGGTAGAGCGCTGACAGCTGGTAAAGTGACTCAGTGCAGGGGGTGGGTGGTCAGATTCAGCAGAATCAAAGCGGAGGCTCTGACCATGATTGTCAACACTGGGCTTCGTTGAAATACATTATACTTAAACCATGGAGGCGAATGTGTTCAAAATTATTACCTGTCACTATTTCAACTGATCGAGTCTCGTTCAATAGAAACTAAGGTGTAAAAAGCAACAACTTCGCTCATTTTAACATTTTACACCCAAAAGAAAAAATTAAGTGCATAGAAAATCAGCACGACCACTGAACAGTTCATATTGTTATTGGTGCTCAAACACTGAATGCCTGAACCCTGCCGAGGTTATCATTCCTTCAAAGGATAATGTCATTTTTTACAACCTCAGTCACATTAAAATACTGTTATCAAACACCTTTGGAAATTGTACCATATGAGAGAAATCCCATTTTTTTTTAAAGAAACTGGTTAAAATATGTCAATAGGGCACCAGAAGTAGAGCTCTAAATGAACTTTTTCTGAACTGCAAATTGTGCAGTGTAATTATTAAGGCATTTGTCCATGTTATGATGACTTAGAACATAAATTGTTGGAAATATCATTATATCACTGGTATCACTTGCATTGTGAGGGAACTTCAGCTATGACATTTTGGCCATGTTGCTTGTTTCTCTGGGCATGATCCAGCATGCAGGTGCCTCAGTGTTGAGGACCCCATTGGCTGGAGAAGGCCAAGGCAACACCCACATTTCACCTGTCTGCGACAGACAGATCGTTACTTTTGAGAGGTGGGGATGGACCAGTTGTTTATCTGGGTGGTTGCCATCCAGGACCCAAAATGGTTCCATAGTGTGCTGGATGTGGCGGCACCAATGGGCCTCTAGGCCAAAATAGGACTTCTATCTGCCATAAACAAACTGAACACAGCCAAATGCCTAACACTGACAGGGTTGAGTCAAATTGGTATATTAGAAAAAATACACAGAGCTGGCTGTATTTTTCAGATATTTTGTACCACTAATGTACAGAAGATTAAAAGCCGTGCTGCTCTGTGTGCTCCTGATCCCGTCAGATTTCAGAAGTGAAGCAAAGTAGGTCCTGATTAACACTTGGCTGGGAGACTGCTTGGGAAGACCAGGGGATGTGCGTGTTTCTCCATGTACAACTGGAGTTGTGTCAGGAAGGGCATCCAGTATAAAACTTGTGCAAAATCCCAATGTGGATCTATATTGGATCCACTGTGGCCACCCCAAGACACTGAGAGCAATCAGAAGACAAACAACAACAATGTACAGAAGATTAAAAAAGGAAATTGTCAAGATTATTTCATTGCTATTTTGACCATATGGGGGAGTTTTAATACCTCGTCGGCTGTACAATTGACTCTTATGGATTAACTTGCCAAACATATTCTTTGAAAAAAGTATTTCTTGCAAACGAAGCAATTTTCAAAGGGTAGTAGAGCACTCAGAGGCTTGGTTGCTAATAATGTTTTAATAAGCACCCACATGCACACAGATGATTACAGGTACATTTGCTATTTTAAAAACATGGGCGTGAAAATGTCATCGAACTGACAATGCACTTGCGCCATGCTCTGAGTGGCTTTGTGCTGCTTTATGCCAGGTGTTCTGTTAGACCCAGACTGGTCTCAAAAGCCTGAAGACAAGAAAGTCCCTGCCTGATACCGCACTACACTACACAACAGATGTTGACAAAACTTAAAAACTCAAGGCAAGCAGCAACACAGACTTTCCGAGTTTATTCGACTTAAAAACATTATGTTCTTTTGGTTTTTTTTTTTTTAAGTTTTCTGACCTTTTTTTTTAACAGTATAGGTAGTGTAAAAATTAACAAAACAAATATCTGTTGAGTCAGGTGAAATTGGCGGAACTCAAAGGTTAACAATATAGGCTCCTGTTTTGTCAGTTATATTTAACGTTTCAACAAATTAAAGGATTACTGGAAAAAAATCCATAAAATAAATAAATAACATTATCAAGATTCACATACATTAGATCCTATTTCCTACATATTAGGAATACCCCCATCTATATATATGAGGGTACTGCAAAAAGTTCTCGCCTCACCCGGAAACAAAAGCATCTAGAGGCTCAAGATGTGACCCTCTTCCACGAAGGGATAGCAAAGCTATATATATATATATATATATAATCTGTAATAACAAATTTACCATATTTAGAATTAAATCAATTCTTCTACTAGGTACAAAAATTACACCATTATCACAGCAGACACCACCGCATCCAATATTGATATGATGGTATGATGCATTAAAAAAAAATCTAACACATGGACTACATAACAACATAATTAATGCTGGATCTGGATAAATACAAATTGTTTTGGAGATTTAACTGATTACTTTCTATTATTGCATAAAATGTATTTGTTTGAAAGTCTGTGTTCTGATAACAGAGGCCAACACAATCTGAGTATTAAATTATATTTGTAAAACAGACATCTGTTGTTATTGTTTAATTGTGAGTAATGTGCCCATTGCACTATGAAATTTTGATTGTAAAGAAAATTAAAATATGTAAATCCCCAGATAATTAACAAATAATCCAAAAACAACTAACTTTAAAAAAAAAAAATCACTGAACAATCTAACATATTATCAAAATACATTTTTGCACAGAAAAGTAACGTAATAAGCTAATTTTCAATCAGCAACAGGCTAACTAGCCAAGCTATCTGGCATGGTGAGCCATTAGTTAGTTCTCTTACAACTGACTGCACGCTATATCAATCTGTTTTGGGAAGATTGCATACTTTGGTCATTAAGAATTTTATAAAAAAAAAAAAAAATCAAGACATGGCTAGCTAATATGATAGCCAACACCATTTTGGTCACCAATTACTTCCGTGACGTCAGAGGTCAATGGTTTCAGGACAGTTTGTCACTGGATGTTGATACACATTTATGTGTCAAAGTTCACCATTATTAAACTTGAACTGACACATTAGCATTTATTACTCAGAGGCGGAGGAAGAAGATTCCACTTGGGGGCTAAACGAAGATGACCATTGTGCAACTATAGTGGCACGAGTGTGACGCCAGCGATAGCAGTCAAAGAAGGTCTGTCGACCGGTGCATTCTGAAGCTTTTTTTTGTTTTGTTTTGTTACTTCATATGTTTAATTTAATCATTATAGATATTATCAACTGCACCAGAATTTACTAATTACTCATTAATTCTAACAAGGATACAAAAGCTGTTTTATTTTTGAGTTACTTGATTTGTGTGCTTTCTATATGATTAAATTGTATCTTATTGCATTATTTGATCAATTTATGTTATGTATTCAAATTATTTTCTTTTTCCATGGCACCAAAAGAAACATTTAGTAGAATATAAAGCTCATCCTGCAGATTTTACATCAATGCGCTTACATTTTCATTGCACATGATGCTAATAACCGATTGTAAGCAGTAAATACTTATTCAAGTCACAACTTAAGGTCAGAGAATATAAGTAAAAGATGTGATTTAATTGATTACTTCATTTACAAACATTCAATGTTATTCCATTTGTGATTATCCCATGTTATCATATATATTTCACAGATTTTTCGCAAATCCGCACAAACTTGCAGACAGCAGTGAATCACATTTGACAATAATTGCAATTAGTTCCAGTGGTTTGCATCCAAAAATGAAAGTGTGACCACAGCGTGAGACTCCTAAGATTAGCCTCACTTGTCTGCACTGGCAGCCACAAAATTCCATCACTCCCTTCCATCTCCACACAACACCTCCGCTCCCCTCCCCTCCGCTGCTCCTGAAGCTGCCACATGCACTTCGTGTGTGCAAGAGCAGCACTTCTGACAGGGTGATGCTGCCCCAAGTCGAGCTGAGCACCCTCAGGCGTCAGTTACTCCGGCATCGCAGCAGTGCACGGGGCACCTGGCAAGTCGGTGAGACAGGATCACTCCTCCACCACCACCACTACCACCCCCCTTTCTCGGTCTCCCTCTCCTCGCCACCAAGCACGCTTCTCTTTGCGACACGGGACAAGCTTATGCATTATTGAGGACACTTTTCCTAAAAGGCTGCGAGCACATTATTCTGCAACCACAGAGACGTGTGGACACTCAAAACGTCCACTTTAGCTCTGAAGAATGTGTTCGCCGAGGTAGCATTCCGGAGCTGGAAATGTTGAGGAAAAAGTCAAAAAAAATCCTCACAGTTTAAAGGGACTGTATTATAAAAGTTTTCAGCAAACTAATATTGGTCTCATTAAAACTGATTTTAAACTCTGCAGTCAAAAACAACTGATAAAAACAGAGGTGCTGCATCGGAAAAACAAAATTTGTCACTTGAAATGTAAAAGAACTGCTGCTCATCTGCAGACTGGCTCAGGAGGTGTGTCTCACAGAGCAAGGCGGAGTCTAGATATGACATACATTCCATAAATCTCAAAGGAGCCGTTTCGGGCGCACATTTTACTTCCAGCTGGGGGAGTTTCTACATGTTCACATGGATTTAGAGGATGTTTAACATGAGGCCCCAAACAATGTTTAACTGTAAAAGGTATGGAAAAACATGTCACGCCCTTGCAAGAGGCAGCTGCTGACAGCCACATGTTTATGGCATTAATAGAAGAAAGAATATTTAGGCAGTAATTCCCGCTATTATTTCAGGTGGTGAGTGAGAAAAATGATAAAAGAGACAAAAAAAGAGTTAGTAGACCCATAAATCTACCACTGAACATGACTGTGGCTTCAATAGTTTAGTTGCTGTAAATTTTTTTAAACATTTTAGATATTAAGGTTCTTAATCCCCAAGTTGCTCCTGGTGTGCAGTAGAGCGCTTTGCTTGGCAGCACATTGTCATCAGTGTGTGTGTGTGTGTGTGAATCTAAGGCATCATTGTCGAGCGCTTTGAGCATCTGCATCAGATGGAAAAGCACAATAGAAACGAATGCATTCCAAATATTAAAAACACTGACCTTAGCCTGGGAGGTACAACTTCACATTTCCTTCTACTTATTGTTACAATCTGTTCCACCGATCCAGCGATTCACTGGTATTGTTGATAATGTTCAGGACTCTCTGTTGGCTCATGTGAGTTAAATTTTTGGACAGATCTGAAATCACGTTCTGCCCATTCATGACAAAAGTGCCAATTTTTTTTTCTGAAACGCCTCCATTTTACAGCACAGACACGAGGAACTGACTTGGGTTAAGGTTCAGGTCTGTGTAGTCTGTACTTATTTTATCAGTCTTACACGCGAGAATCTTGGTTCGCACCAGGGCTAATAAGCATCTATAATGGTTAGTCACAGCCAGTGTTTAGAGTCACTCTCCACTTCAAACTGTGTTTCATTATGGTGAGATCTCCATGGGTGTTTTATTTTTGCTAGAAACTCTCCATAGATCGTTATTATTGTACTTTTTTAACAATCTCTTGCGAAAACAGGCAGGTTTCTTTGCTCTTGCCTGAAATTGGACTTTCTCGCAAGCAGGGATCAGCTCGGTCAGCTGCATCACAAAAGTGAGCGGACCAATCACAGCCCAAGTGTGCAGATGACCACGAAGGTGTGGACTCAAACAGCTGGGTTGATGGGCGGGGCTCGAGTTGTAAATATCTGGCATTTTTCAATAAGGGGCCAACAGAAGATGCACATTTTCAGCAGTTTAGCAATTGTGTTTAGGAAAAACCTTATAGCAGACAAAATATTACTGGGAGCAGATTATTTTATGTGCCTTTAAATAATACTGGAGAGTGTCTTTAAATGTGACCAACCAGTCCTGAGGAACAATAAGGTTTTTTTGAGAGGGATATCATTTACCGTGAGGATATACATGTCCCATGAAGATTACATTTTCTCATTGATAATGACATTTTATATAGGCAGGTCTGTTGGCTCCAACAGGACACACACGTAATTACGCGTGATTGATAGACGCGTAATTACGCGTCTATCAGTCAATACGCGTGATTGATAGACGACAGATTCCGCAAGGGGGCGCTCCTAAAAAATGTTCGAGGGAATTATGGCATCTCCCAAATTCCATCCCGCATGCCTCATTTGTGGATTTCTAAACCTTATTTTATGGTTGCGCTAGTAATCAAAGTTATTATCTTGAAGAATAATAAATTGCTTAATTGAAAAAAACGCACCATATGTCCATTCCTAATTAAAGCAGCAGGCCAGAGTAACTTTCAGCAGTGATAAGCAGAACTTTACGCATCTTCAACAGCCAAAAAGTCAACTTGATAAGAAAAAAGGAAAAAACTTACATGTGCGTCCTGTAACAGTCCTCAGTGTCCCCCTCTGATGTTTTATCAGTGTTCAACAAGTTCAGAGCAGCGGAATGAATGTGAATGAAGATGGAAGCTCTTTAAGACGCGCTCCAAAATGTGATGAGTGCGCACGTCGCTCGTGCGCGCACCATCTCTCGCTTCGTTTTGGAGACAAACGATCAGGATTTTTTTTTTTTTAAATCAGATGACAGATCGGCGTCCTGGGGGCTCGATCAGCACCCAGTCCTGCTGCGCACGAAAGGATGACTGAGCAGGTGTTTCGGTGCAAAAGTGTCCATCATCCTCTTTCCGAGTGTCATTCCATCACGGCGTCAGGCTGAGCGCACAAACACACCAACAGCAGCTCTGCGAAAGAAACTTTGCGTGCGTAACTCCCCTCTGTCCGGGTTCCAATTCCTTCTCTGCCCCAAATCACTGCGCGAGTCTCGCTCCCTTCTCCTCTGGAATCGGCTTCAGCCGCACGCGTGTGTGAGAATGTCCGCTGCGCGTATCTTCTTCCGAGCCGTTTCCTCCGGCGCGGCACCCGATGGCGCAGAAGATATGGCGCGCTGAGGCTTCTGTCGGACGACGGAGACGCACACTCAGCTGGTTTCGCGCCCCCACGCACACCTATGGTTCCTCTCCCCACCCCGCGCGCACCGTCAACCTTCCCACCCACACACATTAGCGCGCGCTCGCACGCACGCACGCAGCATCCTCTTTCGGGACCCGTTAGAAACTCGGGAGGGCGGAGGACAGCCCAATCAAAGCGCTTTTAGTCGTTCAATTATCCGAGAAAAGGCTCCTCAAAGCAGAGGCATGCCCGCTGTCACTTCTGAGCACAATACGCAGAAATGTTAAGAAAACATTTATTGTTTTCCCGCACATTTGCCACAATACCACTTCTATTCAATGATAACTCCTAATATATATATATATATAATAAATGCAATAGTGTGTATCAGCCTGAATGGACACTTGCTAAAACTGATTAAACTTTAGTGGCGATTTTACCACTTTTGCTGCTTTGCCGACAGGTGCACAACGTGTGAAAGCGCAGTGATGTCACTTATTTAAAAAAGGGGGAT
>OMMV01051311.1:1911-19454 GCA_900302635.1 Chatrabus melanurus | reverse complement strand
TTTATATGATACATTTCATGCAAATAAGGACTGCAGCTTCTTCTCAGAGTGAGTCTGCAACCCATCTTGAACTGTAGCTACCATACCAGCTTTATTTATAAAGCACTTTAAAACAACCTCAATGGACCAAAGTGCTGTACAAAAGATTAATTAAAACATAAGAATAGACAACAACCATACTATAAAACAAATAAAATGAAATAAGAGTAAAATAAAACTAATTAAAATAAAATCAACATCTCACTAGGTGTCAACAGCCAAGGAGAACAGATGGGTTTTAAGAAGAGATTTAAAAAAGCTTGCCAATAAATTTTGCTTTCGATTTAAGTGTGCAGACCGCTTTCTTTGTAATTTCAGTTTTTGTTTGTCTGGCACCTTTTTTATCGTGAGTGCGGTGTAACTTTTTCATAGTTGTCAAGAAGAGATTTAAAAACACAAAGAGAAGGGGCCTGTCTAATGTTAGTTAGCTTTACAAAGCCAGTTAGAAAACATCTGGAATACTGGCTGTTAGAGAGAAAAAAGAATTTCCTCATTAACATGTAAATATCTACATGAAAAAGCCCCAGTATCTCCTCAGCTCATCTACTCCCTGGGGGGGGGGGGATAACTGTGGTGCAAGTGTATTGTTATTGAGCATATTCAAAAAAATCTGTCCACACACAAAACAACAACATAATGTTCTGAATACCATGCACATATTGTTGGACTTAAAAAAAATGTGTGCTTTGAGATAAAGACTGAGCTTTTAATCAGAAAGGCAAAATAATCACATATATGTTCAGATTTCTGCTAGTCATTCAACACAAGCATTTTTGACAATAATGGCCATGCTAATTTTAAAAGTAAGTATTCATTAATTGTTATCAATGAACTACTAGAAGAAACTCAGACTGTACATTTCAGTCTTCAAGTGGAAACTTGTCTATACGAAATGGACAATCACTGCTATCCACTTAAAAAAAAAAAAAAAAAAACCCTACTGCAAACACTAGCTATATTTATATGGATCCTAATAATCCATTATAAATCGTAATGATTGAGAATCTGTGAACAGAACCATCTTGTATAAACACTTGTCAACCAGAATGGAATAGCTGAATCTGATCACAACTTCAGCTGGAATGACAAGGGTGGTACAATCCTTTAGTAATCCATTAGGTAGGAAAATTTTAGCACCCAATAGCCAGGGACACTCAATCAGGCTGCCCAACTATAGGCACAACTTTCTCCACATGCGCATCACTTGCATAGTGATCATTGCAGCTTGGAAATGGGTGGGAGGAGCTCTGAGAAAAAGTCTACAGAGACTCTCACCCACGTATCTGGTCTGAGGTGGAAGAAGGGGGCAGAACAAGATGATATAATTCATCCATTCTCTCACACACACACACACACATACATACACACACCAATGTCAAGGTGCTGACATGCAAGGCTCTCAACCACACACCGGGAACAACTTGGGGGTTAAGGACCTTGCTCAAGGGTACCTTAGTGAGTTGCCTGCCAGACGGGGAATCGAACAAGGATCCTGTAGTCGCAAGCCCACCTCTCTAAACTCCAGGCCACCACCTCCCATACATATATGGCATATATGTGAACTTACACTTGTCTCTCCAGTGGCACAGATGGATCCACTCTCTCTCCCAAGACAGGAGGGGTTTCACTAACCAAACGGAGTGTCGTTGAGTCTGCAGTGGTTGATGTGGAGCCTGACATAGCAAGCCTGCTCTGTTCTGTCTGGCCTCGTGAGTGTTCCCATTCAGCCCCTTCAAACTGAACTACCAGCACACAGACATAGGAAAGTTTATATTAAATAAAATAAAATAAAAATCTAAGACACTTGTCTATGACGAAAGTGCATATCTGCAACTCCAACTCACCTGCTAAAGCTTTGGATATGTTGTCCTTTTTCCACTCCCAGGGCTGATCATATTCATCAGCTGGCCTCTCATCATCCTGAGGTAATCTACTCTCCCTGGTGTCACCCTGGACAAGACTGCAATCAACTCTCTGAGGTTGCTGTTGTGATGGTTGTGTAGCTCGTTGGTGAAGACGAGCCCTCTCCTCATATGGGTTATCATATAACTGGCCACCATCTCCACTCCCAGACCTGTTAGCCATCACGCTGTGCTGCAGTTCTATACAGTAAGCACATACAGTAAAGTGACCAATCAAGGTGATTAACAAGACTCAGCCAGCAAAGATGGCTTTGAGATCTGCAGGACAATTTGATCATTGCAAAAAGTCCTCATTATAAACACAATCCTTCTGAAAACTGAAATGTTGACATAACAGGAAAATCTTAGGAGACCTAATGTGTGTGTGTATATACATACATACATACATACACACACACACATCAAATTTAATCCACAGTACAAATGTTTCTAATCTTATTACAATAAATCTAATCCATCTAAGGAATAAGATTATCCTAATGAACCTGAGATAATCCGCTGAGCCTCAAATGGCTCCATGTAGCTGCAGCAATCTGTTTGTGCAGATTTGGGCTCCCAGATTGTTCTGGATCTTGGGTTTGGACGTGCATCAAACGGGTCAGAGTAGTCTGTGTTAGTGTCGGACACTGCTGGGGCAGAAGGAACCACCTTGGGGTGAAACGGAAACAAAAACATTTGCTCATATAAACAGGGTAACATGTTGGATCTACATAAAGTGGAAAAAGCTGGAACTATAACTTTGATTGTGTGTTTGTGAAAGCAACTAAGAGAGGTAACACTGAAATTTAAAAGAAAAAGAATGAAGCAAAGATATATGAAAGCGATGCTTACAGGTTCCTCTTGAACCATCACAGGACTCAATGGAATTTTACAGCGGCCAAACTCTTGAGAATCCACTTTGATTAGTCTGTGTTTGGGGGAGACAACTTTTACCTGAAACGTAAAACAGGCAAAAATCAGCTCAATGTGTGTGGATTCTCCTCAATAAAATATTTGCAATAGCAGCAATGTGAAATCTGTCTGAAAAGATGACATCCAAGAGCATATTTGTGACACATGGTACCTTCATGGGTGCCGGTGAGAAAAAAATTTGGAGGGAGGGTCCATCCACGTGCTAAGCTAGGGGGGTCCGGGGACGTTATTAGTGGTGCGCGTTCATGAGACAGACGAGCTGTTCTCGGCAGAACAGCGGCAGCAAAAATTGACGCGTGAAGCTTGAATCAGGCGAGTTTTGATGAAAATCACCAGTAAAAACAGAAGAAAAGACCCTAATTTTGAAAATCAGTATGATGGCGCAGACCCATCGTTCCATTCTTTGGTGAGAGCCCTGCAGCTTGGGTGGAAACTAACGATCACTGCCGAGGTAGGTAGCAGTCGGAGTTTCCAAAGTTTTTTGCTGCAAAATTGCAAGTTGTTTATATTTTTTTCTGCAACCTCAAAAATTTTTCTGCAAATTGCAGGTGGTGGGTATTTCGAGCCCTGATAAATGTCATATGATGGGCTTACCTTTGGTTATTTAACAGCGATGGATGGAAAGATGAAATGATTCTCACGGGCGGTAATCCTCAATTCTTGCTTATCGAAAGCGGGAAGGTCGAGTCTGGAGCATCGAATGTCTCAAACGACCTGCGCGGAACCCAACCGGGCGGAAAGCGATCGAGTGGATTGCGCGGTGTAGAGTCGTTTCGTATTATCGACCAATCAGAACGCTCCTGCGGACCGCGCTTGACGGAAACAGGAAGTAATGTTATTTTAAATTGATGGAAATCCGTCTGTAGATGGAGATCTTACACCCATATACCTTGCACAGAGAAGAAATACTTATATACGCAAGTGTTAAAATATTATACCTTACCTCTACACCATTAGGCAGCACTGAACCAAATGCATGGAAAGACGGAAGATTCATTGTTGCATTACAAGAGTTGTAACCACCATTCTGGAGCTCCTTATCAGTGCACTGGTATGGATCCTCAAAGTCCAGCTCCTTTTGCACTCTGTATGCCCTCAAAATTTCACTCTCACTGTAATCTGGCCTTGGGGGCTGTGGAGGGTCACGCCTGCTGCCAAAGTTTAGGTAGTCCTTCAGCCACTTTGCCATGGATCTGAGAGTAAAGTAGAAAATAAATTCCCTTCAATAATTCAGACTATGTGGGTAAAATGAATAGTTTTTATTAGTTAATTTTCAATATTTCAGTCATGTCTACAGCAGAAATGCCAAATATTGTTTTGTTTAGATTTAAAGTGGAAAACGGTCACTACAATCATATCCATTTTACATTAGGAATCGAATAATTCATACAGATAAGGTAAGTAATTCTGTGACATGACTGTGGTAAGTTGTGAAGAATGTTAACATTTTTGACATTTTAGACTAAGCAAAAGACGTCAAACACTCTTCCAGGGCTGTTAACCCAGTTGCAGAAATAAACTAAAAGACAAAAAACATAACAGTTTTGTCCTTACACAGATTTGAAAATGTAGCTAGTCTGCAGTGGTTTAATAAAAAAAAATACAAGTCCAGGATTAGGCACTCCAATAAAGATTGGGGCCATGGTGGGGGCTATTCAGATTTTGTACCAAACAATTTCAGTACCAACTGTGAATGCCATACATGTGTTTATTTCTCAGTAAATCTTATTTTCATAGAAGTCATCATTTGCAATCTGTAAGTTAATTCCTGCCATGTACTGGTGGTGGTGGCGCTCAGGAAAACAAAACCCATTCATAAATAGGCATCTGCCAACCTTTTTGTTGGACATTTGTTGGCCACTGTAAAAATAGCATGGACTGAAAACATTTGGTACTGGGGTCTACAGTTACGTCCATTAGCCAGCCTGCCAGAGGCATGTTGTGTCTTCATTTCGGCAAATTGAAATGTAAAGCCTGGATCAGGACTAAAATGTAAAGCCTGGATTTTAGTCCTGATCCAGATCAGTCACAAACCGAGACACTCCGTCTCCTAACAATAACCTCGTGTATTTGGCAGAGGTTTTATATCCAAAAGTGATTTACAAGCCAGGAAAAGATAAACCGACAGCAACACACTTAAGTTTGATATCAATATGCAAACAGGAGTAACCAGGATTTTAACTCATTATCCTTAAAAAAAAAAAAAAAAAAAAAATCACATTACCCACTGTGCCATCTATAAACCTATTTGAATAATTCACATATCACACAGAAAATAACAGGACAGGAATTTCTCAAATTTCTGCTGTGAAACACAGAATGTAAGGTCCTGAAAGACAAATGGCCAAAATTCTAACGTAACATGTCAACTCGTAAAAACACGATTAACTTTGGTTTAATTACCTTTTTAGCAGTCTGAGTTTTGAAAGACATTATCCAGCTAGCTTCAAGGCTAACGCTAGCGTTACTAAAATAATTGGAATAAGTGCCGACTTTCACTAGTATAAAACAAATTAACAGATTTAATCAATCGCTTATTCATAGGCGTTAGTCTGCGCCAGTGTTTACTGCCATCCTAAAGTTGACTAATCCACTATTTTACTAATTTAACCAAGTTAGCAGCCAAGCATCATCGCTATCGCTACAACAAAGCTAACTTAGCATTAGCTCCGACAGCTAAAGCGTCTGACTTCTACATCTATTCGCTCACCCTCTGTCGTGGCATTGAATTTTCCGTTACAGTTAATTTGTATGTTTTTTGTTACCATCCAGTGTTTTGATTTATCCGACTTATAAATTGAAGATCTTCATCTCTCATATCCGTCCTATTAGACCCAAAAGTAGCCAACGAGCTAATGTTAGCTGGAACGCTTCTTATTCTCCTGGCTAGCCATTGAGGTGGATGCTCTACAGCTCAGTGCTGCCTCCCACAGTTCATGGTTGGAAGCGCAGCTTGTCGTTTGTGCAGATGCAACTGTATTTTTGAACGTATATTATACACAACAGACTGTCTCTGCAACATACAAACTCAGAGTATCAAGATTTAAGTGTGCTGACAGCTTCAGATATGCAGGTTGTAACCATTTTATCAATGTCACTATATAACTGGCATCTCACAAAAAAAAATTACACACGTTAATGAGGTATGATTGCAGTGCCTCACCACAAGCTAATTTTTTGGTTTCAAAATCTCATGTTTTTCAAGATATGATAATGTATTTTAGATGGCCTTTGATTTGACCTTGACCTTTACATGACCTGTGTTGTGAGATGACAATTCACTGAGTTTAACCACCAAGCTTTATTGAAATTGCTCTTTGCGTTTTGAAAATATCTCCAGACATGGTCATTACAATAGTCTTTTCCCTTCGTGGTGAGGCTAATAATTACATTATTAATTTATATCTTTTTTGGAAATGTTCTCAGATTCCTGTGGGAAAGGTGATATCCTCATACGACTGTCATTCGAGGTTTCACCGGGCAGCACAGTGCTTTATAATAGTAAAAAGGTGATCTTTGAAGTGAAGGTCCAGTCTGTTCCTGACAGGGATGACCGTCGGTGAGTCAACACTTCCTGGGACGTCATTCCACCAAGCCACAATAGGCCGAAACAGCAGCACTGTTTCTCAGTTCTCGAGTGCAGTTTCTTTAACTTTTTGCTTTGCAACCTGGTACAACTTTGTCGTGTTATAAAAAAAATAAAAAATAAATTAAATCCTTAACTTCCATTTATACTTTGTTTTGCTTTTTTTGTAATATCTTGGTGGAATTTCAAAGAGCTGTCAACATGCGGAGTATTCAAGGTGAACAGTGTTTATCACGTAAGTTTCTAATCAATTCTGAGATGCCGCCGTTTGGTCCAAGCCTCCAATTTCATGAGATCTCAGAATCTTCCACAGTGCAAACTCAGTGGTAGACTTTGGCAACTTGTATACTGTTGAACTGGACATAATATTTCTCCTGGCAGATCGTTAATGAAATCTGTAAATAACATCCCAGGCAGACCTGTTGTAACAGGTGTGTGCCTGAGCTCATGTCTAATCAAGGAGTTCGGCACAGATAGATATCCAACAACATAGAGATTGATTTAAAGGGGTCACATTGTGCAAAATCAGGTTTTATTTCCATTTACATATGGTTGCGGTTTCATGGTAAACCTCTTTAAAGTTACACAATGCACTGTCTGTCCACGTAGAAATTTTTGTGCTATCAGCACAAATAAAATGGCTTAATTTTAGACTACTGGGATATATGTACAGAATTCCACATGTAAACTTATGCTTTCTCAGTGAGACACACCCACTGAGTCCACACATGCTGTTTGTGACACGCCCACACGGTCTGTTGAGAGATGCAGATACCCCTTCTCCAAAGGCAGAGGGGACCTGGATAACATTACTGCATTTCCATTTAAAGCTACAGGGTGTAGGATTTAGTGTCATCTATTGGTGAGGTTGCAGACTGCATTATGCCGTTGCCAGTCACGATTTTGTTTCCCTTCACGTTTTTGCTTCTTTGGCGACGGGGATTCATGCCCCCTTGCCTTCTTTTGTGATAAGCAATAGGTTTCACAAAAATGAGGATTGTCAAACTTGTTAGCCTGCACTAGCAACCAGAAGACAGTGTGTAAGGGAGAAACCACTGATTCCTCTTCAGTCTTCTGGCTGCGCTGCAAAATATAGAGTAAGTGTGTCCCTTTTGGATGACTGTATCAACACGGCAGTGCAACATGGTGGCCTCCATGAGGGGGCCTGCTCCCATGCAGATATGAAGGGCTCATTCTAAGCTCATGAAAACACATTGATTTGTTGTTGCAGGTAATTTCTACACTAATGAATAGATGGTTATGAATGCTATATTCCATTTCTGCGAAGAAACGCCCCTAAATCCTACACACTGTAGCTTTAAAGAAGCAGGCACAGAAATGGTTTTCTTCAAATCCTGAAAATGGGTGTTTTAAGGATGCATCAGCTCAGGGTCTATAGAGAATAAAAACATTATGTTTTTAAAAGACACCTGGTTTTCTATATCACTTTGTTGAAAAAGACTATCAAATAACCTCTTTAAAACTGAACCCAAGAATGCTCTTCTTATTCACTCTCATTGCTATCACTGTCTGAGTAAGCCCCCAATAGGCTGAGAGACGATGATCCACTTTGCATGTTTGTGGTTTTTGCAGCATTTGGACAACCAGTTGTTACAGCTGTTGAATCTGTAAAACAAGACATAGGACTTAGAATGTCACACCTTTCACTCAAGGATGAAAACAAGCAGAAAAGGTTTGTTATTCAAACAATCATTTAAAAAAGCAATAATTAGGTTTGGTGAGGACAATGCCAGTCTGCAGTATATCAATAGCATCAAATGTCTCACAGAGAGCATTTCACAAGAGCTGCTTCTTTCAAAGAGCCACACCACACACAGTTTTCATATCTATTACACATTATTACAATGTATAAACATTACCTGATTTTGTGGTGGGAGAAACGGGGGCAGCTACAGGAGTGGGTTTATTTAGAGCCCCTGCTGGTTTCTTTCGCACCAAGGATCCTAAAGCTACTCCACCACACAGTGTTCCCACACTCCTCTCCCAGCTCTCCATCTTGATCTTTTTCGTTGCTCCAGCTGTGGCTCCCTGCAGGAACACAGCAACACACAATCCACTATTTTGAGCTCACACAGGCTTGTCGTTTAAGATTCCGTTCCTTGTTCTACACTATGAAGAAGGGGATGCCTATAAAGATCTGAAACTTATTTTTGCTGCAAGGTTTCAGTGACCTTTTTAGCAAAACACAACTTTGTACATTTTCAAATCTTAAAAATTAACATTAAGCCATTTTCAGCTCCGTTGAGGCTCTTTGTCCAAAAATGTGGCACATAAACGGCAGTAATGCAAACCTAAAATACTTCAAATACTATTTGCTCCATGTCTGCAGAAAAGCTTTTAACTTAGGACAACTTATTGAGTTTTACTGGGCACACTTACTTGCGTGTCTGTGGGTTTGTCACTAGTGAGAATGTCTGTTGGTTTGTCTGTCTTCGACTGCGTTGCCGGCATGGTGTTGCCCTCCTCCTCTTCTGAATCAGAGTCTCTGAGTCTTTTAATGAGAGCTCGCTCCAACATATCTCTGTGAGGCAAGTGAAGCAGACACATTTAAAAATATTTTCACTGGCTATTGTACTATGCATCCTGCACAGGGGCACCCAACCTGTTTTGAAGCAAGATCTACTTTTAAAGTTGCTAACCTGCCAAGCTCTAAAAGTCCAGATAGGGAGACATTACTTTTGTCAGCCATTACTAATACCCTACCTACATATTATGCACCCAAAGGTGGAAATAAACGTATTTCTCTGCCTTGGGGGCACGGATGGCACTGGGAGAAAGCAGCTAATTTATCGTAGCCAGAGCAGTAGGAGGTGGTTGCAAACCTTCTGCAGACCACAAGGTGGCCATCCGTCATTATGGATCTGTACTTTGACTTGACTTTCATGTGAGAGAAAGCGAAGGCCGATTTAAAAATTGCCATCAAGCTCAAGGGGCATGTTCTGGGGTTGGAATACTTTATGTTCTAGCAGTAGGTTCCAGGTATTGTCCTGGATTTGACCCCAATGTAATTTTGCAAAAGAAGAATCATATTCTCAACAGCAGAGCTGTCCAGGTGGAACAGTGGCATGATGGCAAATGTGAACCACAACAATACTTGTGCCAAATGGAAAACACAGATAGCTGGCAACAGACTGATGGATGGAGGGTCAGTAAAGCGCTTCTCAAATTCTGATAAGATGCTGTGAACCTGCACCTCATCACATGCACTGTAAGTTCTACACAGGCCCTGAGGCTCATCAAGCCTGTGCTTTTCCCTGGATATTGCACGAAGTCTGTGCCCTGACGTTGAAGTTCTGCCTGCATGTGAGGAAAATTTTGCTGCATAATTAACAGCAGGTGAAGCTTGCTTTTAAATGTGTTGACCGAGCCGATCATGCTGATTAAATATTTATCCTTACCCTGCAGCTCTAAATTGAACTCAGTGAGCAGATCAGTAAGGAACACTAAATCAGGAAGCCACGAGTAGTCTTTTAGCTGTGTATATTCTGCATGTTTTTAAAGCTTCTGAAAAATCTTTGATTTCAAGTAATAACTCAGTAAATCTAATCAAAAATGTACCTCTGCTTACAACTGTGTGCAGCAGCAGGTCTGTGCCTGCCTCTTCCAAGTGAGTACAGAATATGCTTTTCTATAGACTCCTACCCCAAATGGAAAGTATAATCTTCACTGCAACATCCTTCACATCTTGCATGTTTAAAATCTTCCTGGTGAATGATAACTAATATATTCTGTATAAACCTTTCAGGTTTCTGTGAGCACAATGTTCTCAGAAATTACACACTCCAGGCAACTCAAAATTTGCAAACATGCTGCTTACACGACCCCATTGAAAGTGCATGTACCCAGATTACAAAAGGTCAGACGCTTCAAGCCCCACAGAATTTTGCCATTTTGACCCTCTATTAGCTGCACCTCCCTCATAATTGTTGACAGACAGAACAAATGATACCTACTTGACCATTCACCAAAGTTATAGTACTTTTACTTTTCTCACAATCAGCTTTTTTTCTGGCAGGTTTGAACCGAAATTGTGGAGAATGCATGGCATCTATTTTAGGAAAACTCCTGTTTGTTACAGTGACGTGAAAGTGAGGCTCTGAGGTCACGTGGTTTTGTTTATATTTGGTTGTCAAAGGAAATTCCGCAGAAACCACGTGGATTTGACAGAGGACAACACAACAGATACTATTTTTCACTGTTGGGCCTCACAAGAAGAAGAGAAGGGATACATAGGAAATCAATGGGGGGGGGGGAAGGATCAAGGATCATTCTGTGTTGAGACAGGACAGTCACAGCTTTGAGCCCTTGATGATCCAGGGTAACATTTTTTTTTTTCCTGGCCATGATTTCTCTATCCTGAAAATAAATTTCCTGCTGCACACTGATTTGGCCATTTTTTTTTGTTTTCTGGAAAAAATAAATAAAAAAATAGACCAATGCCATGGTACTTTCACTGCTAAAATTGAAGAAAAAAAAAAATTCACTAAAAACATAGGCACATTACTTTCACTGCTAATAAACCAGTCGCTCAGCTCTTCTTTTGCACTCATGCCTCCAAAAAGCCATTCTGATGTAAACACACAACTGTGCCACATCCACCACATCAGTCGACTTGCCAAAGTGCAGAGAAAAACACTCACGTGCATCAATGTCCTTCAGCTGCTACTAAACATCCTCTGCTATTCCAATGCATTGCCATGTAATGGTATTTCAGGATAATTGTACATCCTTAATAGCAGCCAAGATATCCGTTTTATTCTTAAAGTCTGTCTCATAGCTTTTGTGCACCATTTTATTATTATTTTTTTTTGTAAATTTGTTTCTGATTTTTTTCCCCTTTTTCTCAAAAAGGTGTACCTGACAGGTTAGGACACCAGAGGTTGCAGAGTGAAAAAGCAGAGTGCGCAGGAAAATGCTGATACACCTTTTGATTTTGATTACACTTGTCATGACTGACTGGTTGATTGTGATCGACTGGTTGGGCACCTTTAATCTAGCAGCATTAGGTTTGTTGGCGGAGCGTTTTATGTTTGAATTGGCTCTAGCAAACAACATATTTTTCACTTCATTGTGCAAAACACTCAAGACTTAAATGTTTTCCACTGATCTTTCTTCCCATTTGGTTGTTTAAAACCTTTATGACTCACTTCGTTTCTCGCTCATCCTCTTCTTTTTCCCTTTGCCTCTCTCTCTTTTCCATCTCCCGATATTTGTCAATCATGCTCTCAAAGTCCACCTGAGCCTGCCTCTGGTTCAGCTCCTTCAGCTCCTGCAGGTTCTCCAGAACCTCCATCTCCAGCTTGGAATCTTTTGTGCGATTCTCCAAGACCTGGAAGTAGAATGGGAAAACTATTACCTCCTCAATCCCAGTGTCTAAACCCTGTTCATAACCAGAAATTGTCTTACACACCAACCTTCATTGGGTTGTTCAGCTCCTCCTCCTCCCTCTCGGTCTGGAGTCTCTTCTCCTCTTCCTCAATTAATTTCTCTGCCTGGAAGTTTCGAGTAGCACCGTGCTCCATGGCGTAGTCTGTGTTTTCTGGGTCTGTCTTTATTCAGATCATGAGATATGAGTGTGAGAAATGAGCTTGTGCATTATATCAAACATAACATTTTCAGTAAATAACATTGATGGCGCTAAATTTACCTTCATAACAATCACTTGCTCTATCTTTTTTCAATAAATAACACTATAAAATCAGAGCGGTAAATTCTCTCACCTTAAATGTAATCTCAGCAAGACATCGTGTACATTTGATGTAGAATCGGAAGATGGGCAGTCCCATGTACAGTTCGTTCTGAACCGTCTCTTTGCGCGCATTGAATTTCTTCCCTTTGTATATGTACTCACCACAGGTTTTACATCTGAAGACAACCAGAGAAATAATGCCAATGACAACAAATATATGCATCATTTCTAGGGATGGTGAAGTCCCTGTTGCTAAGAGGAATTCACATTGTAAATGCAAGTAAAACCAAAGTAGTAAAAAAGAAAAAAAGATCAAATTAAAGAAGAACAAGGCAACTAAGACTCCATTCTGTGTGACCAATTTGCCAGGCATAACCTAACCTTAGTTATTATTTCCATTTACACAATCAGCAATACACAGGAACTTGGTCAAACTGTCAAAACAAACCAATAAATAAATATAATAAAATTTAAAAAGAAAATCCAGAAACACTGACTAGTTTAATTTTGCAATGCCATCACTTAAGCATTTGATGACCAGTATGGAAGCACACAGAAAATGGATAAAAATCGACAGAGTAGTCACAGCACCTTTAATCTAATCATTCAGAAAATTCTACCCAAATATGATGCCTTTGGAACAGCGAATGTTGTTTTACGATGTAAAATGCTGCAGTGATTTACAACACTGAAAATGGGCCACTGGCACACAAATAAAATAATCAAGTAATCACTTCTCCCAGCTCTGTGTGTTCAAAGGGAGATCACCTCCGGGAAGGCTGATTTGCGGAACAATTAATTAAAACTGCACTCAACTCTGTCCTCCTCATCATCGTCTAATGTGGACAACTATCTATCTCAATTATGCTACAAAGCATGGAGTCTACTGGCACGATTGTGATATCCCAAATGTAAATATGTGATATTTGATACATATTTTACACACTGCATAAATCTAGTGTCAAGTTGCAACAGTTTCTTGAGGTTATGCTGAGAAGGGCTGTCAGCTAAACCATGTGTACTTCGTTACTGCTCTGGCAGCCTAACGATGCATGTTTGCTATCTATCTACCTAACTATGAAGATGACAAACATCAAAAACATTTTATAGAGCATTTTATTACTTCTTATGTTAAGTATTGAGTAAAACAGTTGAATTCATAAGCCACGACATGAGATGAATATACATGTATGATTATGATCTGAATGTTCTATAAACACCAACACAAATGAGGATGAGACAGACGTACCTCATGTTGAAAGGAGCCATCAGTCTGACCACATACTGTCGATCTTTAGGAAGTTTAAGTTTTGGGATTTTTGATGGATCAAAATCCGGAGGGTAATATTTCTGTAGATGACAAATGAAAGATGTCAGTTATCAGAAAAAAACAAAGTCTTTAATTAGTAGTCAGAGCAGTTTATGTAACAGCAATTAGCTGGCCCACTCCACACTTTGGGACCTACCTACCATTTTACACTAGTTGCTTTGTACATGCTTGGAAAGTGCCGTCCGTAGAGGATGTGGACTCAGGCAGTTACTAATGCATGAAAAGGCCCAACTTTGCCTTACTACTTTAAAAATGGGGTTGGGAAAGGTTGACCCAACCAAGAAGGTCTAAACTGTCTAGCAGTGCCCATCTTCTCCCACAGATTCAATACAGACTAGCCCGGAAGTGTTACCAAAAACCATTTCCTCAAAACAGAGAAGTCCGGCTCGGGAAGGAGTTGAAGATTCTGGGTTGCAGCGATGCAAAAAATAAGCAGTCTCAGGACAATCAGGGCATCATGGTACCTCAATGAAACACTCAACCAACTCCACAAATCTAAATAACCACTGCCAAAACAAAACTGAGCAGAAACATGAAAACCCCTTTCATACAGGAAACCCAGGATTGAAATGCATCTCATGATTGCAGGGTGAACAGGTGTTGGATGGCCCCATTCACATACAAGTTCTGGATGCTGGTCAAACCTGTGTTATGCAATTGAAACAGGACTCAAGTCTGTCCCAGGTCTGCAAACTGTAGTTCCGCATTATCTTTTTGGTATCGAGTCAACATATATATTTATCTGGTATCGAGTCTACATACATATTTATCCTGGGGACTGTAAACACAAGCATTTTGAGTGATATAACACAATAGACATTAGTCTGTAATGTACAGTAACTACATGTATTATTGTTTTAAAGAAGTGATAAAGGGAGGGCAGTGACCAGCCACTTTCATCCCGTCTCCAGGAAGATTTAAGATGCAAATGCAATTTCAGAGCAATTGTTCCTGATCCTTTCGACAGAACACAGCAAATCTACTCCAAAAAAATCCTATGATGTGACTGCAGACGTTAGTGTGCACTACCATGGTGAATACTTACCATTTTTACTGCGGCATTGTTATGTTATTCCTCTCTAAATATTGTAAATCCAGTGAACTGATAACTGCAGCAACTCCAAGTTTAGCCTACTTCCTCTAGCCATTTCTCTTGAGTATATAAAAGTCGGAAACAAAATTACTGTGATAGACATCACAGAGTGTCATCATGATATTGTAATGCCACAGTAAAAATGGTCAGTATTCACCATGGTAATATTATATGACACCTAAATAAATCCTTGTCATTTGATTGGTGGATTGTACGCCACGTGACATTCATTATTTGCCCCACTGTATGACTGACGTCACGTACCGTGCATTTTCATCCCATTTACCATGCATTTTTGTTCCATACTTTTTGCCCCATTGCACGCCTCCACCACCAATTCGTAAAAATGCATCCATGGTACAAGGAAGCTAAATCCAGCACGCCATAAGCCGATTAGAAGATTAGGCAGTGTTCGCGGGGACATCTTTAGCGGTCGTAGAAGCGCGGTCAGATGAAGAATTGGACACGTTCCTACCGCAATTTTTCACTTCAGTCTTCACCAGCTCTCAAAAGGGAGTAACAAACATATTATTAATAAAAGGTCGGCATTAACCATGGTGACACTGTGATGTCTACCATCACATCATAGGAATTTTTTTTTTAGACTTTCTTTTCAGAACAGCTAGAGCTTAGTGGATAAGGAGTTGGCTTCCCAATATGTAGACCTGGGTTCAAATCTTGCTCATGCCACCTGTCTATGTCCTTGGATAAGACACTTAATCTGCATTGTTTCAGTCAACCCTGAAAATGGGAACCAGCCATGGCTGGGGAACCTGCGTCAGACAGGCGTCCTATCCAGGGGGAGTGGTAGACTCTCATCCGCTTCACGCTAAGGAATCCGGAGATAAGCACAGGCACCAACGGGCCTTGGGGCCTATATAGGACTTACTTTCCTTTCAAAAGAAATGATCATTGAAAACAGACAAGTGCAATTACATTTGCTTTACCACTAAAAGCACCATGTTCAAAGGGCTATAACAAAAACAAACAGTAAATAACCAATAATCACCATGGTGACATTCTGCAATGCCTTCTATCATATCAGAGGGATGAGTTTTTGAGACTTCGTTGTACTGCTATAATAAAGGATCAGAGAAACTACCCAGAATATTTATGTACAGCTTAAATTTGACTGGAGACAGGACGAAAGCACAGATGAAGGTGACTGAACACTGCCCTCTACAGCCTCGTTTTTAGAATCATCAACGTGACATGTCCGTAACATTTAAAAATAACAAAAATGTTTTAACTCGTATACTTTAAAAAATAATGTTGGACATTGGATGGCACTCGTTCATGGAACTGTCGGTCACATCGTTCACAGGTAATTTTTTCCTTAAATTGTATTTAATTGCATTTCTACACCAGTCACTCGGTACTATTTTTCATTTACAGGAAATGCATGTTTGGACAGGAAGGCATTAATTAGTGACTTAACTGTTAAAGCAGAAAGAAAACACCTCACTGATTTAGCTGAACGCTAATATTAGCATACTTTGTTGGTCATACAGCTCATACACGGCGGTCAAAACTTTTATAATACGACAAGAAAACATACTTACATTCAAAACCTTTCTTTCAGACATTACTGTATCAACAGGAACACAAGAATTTTTAAATTAATTGAGATTTTCACAGTTCGACAGCAACTAACAGTCGTGAGCTGCTGCTGCTGCTGCTTCTTCTTCTTCTTCTTCTTCTTCTTGCATAACAAGCATTTGACATCCACCTTAAAAGTGTACTCTCGCCCCCTACTGGACTGGAGTGTAGGCACAATGTGCTCTTCCACAGGAACTCGACCCACAGATAGAGAAGATAAGTCCAAAATAATGGAGGAATTTTTCATTTTATGATACAAGCATGAAATTTCTCCCACAGTTAGTACATACCATAAGGTTTATTTTCAGATGTGGAGGCAAGTTGGATTTGACTTCTGAGGACCACGAGAGGCCAATGAAGGCTTACACAGGGGTCAAAATGTAAAAATCCTCCAGTCATATTGAAACATATACCACATTATTTGCCTGATCATAAGGATTCCAAAAAGGTATAGTTTGGACTATCTATGACTGAATGTTATGGAATTATGGGGTCAAAACAGCAAAAATGGTGACAAAGGTCAATTTTAGTTTGTACAGGGGTCAAAAATTAAAGTTGCTCCATTTTTGGTAAAAAGTGACACAAATTATTAGTTGAGGTATTAGGATTAATAAATGGAATAGTTTGACTTTGCTGAATGCTTGATCTCTAAAGTAATGGCCAAACAAGGTCAACATCCATTGGCTACTATGACATATGTTACCCCGTAACGTGATAACTAAGCATAACAGATGGTGCAAACTACTGTAATCCTTTTAAAAACCCTATGAGCTCAACCAGTAATTTGCATCACTTTTTACCAAAATTGGAGCAACTTTAATTTTTGACCCCTTACAAACTGACATTGACCTTTGTCACCATTTTTGCTGTTTTGACCACATAACTCCATAACATTCGGTCATAGATAGTCCAAACTATTCCTTTTTTAGAATTTTTATGTTCCGGCAAATAATATGGCATACTTTTCAATATGATTGGAGGATTTTAAAATTTTGACCCCTGTGTAATCATTCACTAACCTGGTCCTCACAGGTCAAATCCAACTTGCCTCCACATCTGAAAATAAACCTCATGATATGTACTAACTGTGGTTGAAATGTCATGCTTGTATCATAAAGTGCACAATTGTTATGGTTATCCACTGTACTAAGACCGGAGTCTCTCACTCCACAAAGATCTCACTCTCATGCAATAATTAAACAATGCTGCAGCGGCGGAGGACATCACCTGAAAAACTGCAGCAATCTGATGCATTCTAGGCTCACATCAGCTCTGCACACAGTGCAAAAACAAAGGCATCAGCAAAACAGTCATATGAATCGGTGCCGTAGCCGGGGGACTGCTCCCTCAGC
>OMMV01051303.1:0-11070 GCA_900302635.1 Chatrabus melanurus | reverse complement strand
GGGCAAAAAAAAAAGGGGGCGCTCTTCTATTAGGGCGCGCTCTTCTATTAGGACTTTTACGGTATATATATATATATATATATATATAAATATATATATATATATATCTCAGATCATGTCAAAACAACAACAGCAATAACAATAAACTTCATATGCTGAAACAGTGGACATTTGAATCACCTTTTCCATTTTCAGTTTGTCCTCCTCGCTCTCTGTGGGCATTCCTGAATGTGGGGCCCTCTGAAAAATTTCCATACATATAGGGAAGGAGTTTTTGAACAAACAGACAAATGGCCGTCGTGCTGCAGTTATCAGCGTATAAGAGAGTGTTTCAGACCTGAGGTGTCGGACAACTTCTCCGAAATGTACCGCTATCGCAAAACAGATGAATTTGCTGTGGTGGTGATTATTCCTGTGCAGAGCTCAGCTGCAATCTGTAGCTTTGAAAAGCATCAGACGAGTCCCAAGATGACAAAAACAAAAAACACACAAAAAAGAAAGTGTCCTCAGGTTAAAGCCTGTGTGTGGATCACAGACTCCGTTATGGTGTGAGATTTCTGATTCTCGTCCTGCTCCGCTCTCAGACAGAATTTTGAACCATCGTCCTCCAATATTTTGCCTCATTTTCCCTCAAATTCTGTTTCAGGCCGACGATCGTGAAAGCCGTTCCATTTTCAAATTATGAAAAAGCAAATAGAGCGGTCATATTATCCCGCATGGGATTTGAGCTTTTTGTCTCTCCGGCTGTGATTATAGGGATCGTTTTGTCTGCGAGCGCAGCAGGTTTAATCAAGCTGGGGTAATTTCACAACGCCTTATAATAGGGTCCCTGAAGACCAAACCTGCTCCTGTTTTTACAGGTTTTCGCCAGGCTGGAGAAACGGGAACCTTTTAACCAAAACCCCATCCTGTGCTGGAGACCGAGTGAGCGAGAAGCTATTTTAGCATTTTGCTGCCCCTGGGAGCATGTATCACACACACACACACACACACACACACAAACAAAAGCTTTGAGCCGTGCACACACAGCGGGCCCGTGCACTACCTCTTAATGTCTGGCAATTTGCCAGGTTGTCATTGACGGGCTTAGTGTTGATTTCAGTGGCAATGATAGGGAAAGCGAAAAGGGAGGGAAACTTCAGAACAATGAAACACTCCTTTGAGTTTTTTTTCTTTTACTGCCTCACCTCCTCCTCCTCCTCTGGAAAAGGAGAAAGGTGTCAAGTTTGTGACAAGTGAATTGTTTTTTTCTTCCTCCTCCCACCGTCTCTGTGATGGCGTCGACGATGGAAAGTTTGCGGAGTTGCGTTCTTTGCAGATAGTTTGACCTACTTAGGTGAGCGTGCACACCTTTGCAGAGCGCCTTCCACAACGTAGCCGCAGCCTTTCTGCAAAAGTAAATAATGCAAAGAAAGAGCTACGATTGAAGGATGTAATTGGAGAGCGTGTAGTTTTAGATTTAAACTCAGGGGGATTAAATAGCATCTTCCAGATGCTGCATTGTGTGCTTTGATTTAAAAAAAAGAAACAAAAATAAAAAAGTGCATCACCCATAACACCCGTATCAGCAAATACTGCCAATAAAAAAATATCATGATTAATGACTTTTCAAGACCGCACAGCAAATGTTCTGTTTGCACAGGAAAAATCAAAAGGAAGTTTATTCAGATGCTGGTGAGTGATAATAAGTAATATCAAATTAAAGCATGAAGTCTTTTTAATTATTGTATTTGATTGCCTCAGGCAGTTCTGACCAAAACACATCACAGCTTGTCTTTCTTTCTGTTGTGCTTGTGGAGGTGAAAGGTTGCTCTGAATTCCATTTCAGTAAATATCTTAATGAGATTTTTTTTAAAAAGACATTGGAAACATTCAGTGCATCACAACCTTTTTTTAGATAATTGAAGATATGCGATTTAGATAAATTGAGACAACTTCAGGATCAGAGGCAGTACGTGTTAAGTACAGTGTTGTGGACATCTGTACAATTAAAAATATATCCAGGGAAGTTTTAAAATGAAATGTTCTGCTCTGTGCAGTTAATGTCACATTGAACCCGTGACCTCATGCTGACCTTAATGGGACTGAAACCCTCCGTCCTGTTGCGAGTGTTCGCGGCAGCCTGCTGTGCCAAGGCAGGTGTACAGATGACTTTCACTTCAGTAATGCACTGGAAAACAAGTTGTTGGTATTGCCAGAAATGAACTTTAAGATTTTACACTTAAAAATAATAAGCACCTGAGAGGAGCACATCAACAGCTGATGAAGTTTTGATCTGATAAATAATACTTGGAGATATACACAATGTTAAAAATGTAAATAACCGATTTAATGAAACACTCCAACCGTTTTAAAATAGTTTAAGAAAAATCTAACATTTAATGTGACTTACATCGACGCTGGCATATACATTTCCAGGTTCTGTACACTTTTTTTAATTCTTAGGCATTTGAATCAAGCCAGAAACAAGTGTGTGATAAATCAAATACAGAGCAGTGCAGATTGAGCATTACACCATAAATTCTGTTTGATCATGTGTTGGTCAGGTGTAATTCCCTGAGCTGGTAACAGTGCCGGGCTTGCACAGCAAAAGTGTAGACAAGTGGGTGGGTGGGTTAGTCCATCCCAGCCAGGTGGTGTCAGCAATAACTCAAAAACAATAAATGCTAACATCTTGTAACTCAACATATTTATTTAACTCACCAAGACAATATAATGAGGATGAAGTCGTTAGACGGTGGTTAACTCTGACGAGACTACAAGATAAAATATACAACAGAAAAGGAAAAGACAACTAGAATTAAAGGATGGACTTATTTTGTGTGTGGGGTTGATGTCAAAACTTTTCATTCATACTACAAATGAGTGATGCTAACTCGTAACAGTTTTGCAACATTTAAAAACCTTTACAACACCTGTTTCAGATCATTATTTTAAGCTAGCAACACTGGGGATTAATTTGATGCCCACTACATGGCCAAACATGGGACAAGATATACAACAGAGTGGCAAAATCGAAATTTAAAGATTGATAGAACGTGTGGCTGGGGATGATATGAAAATATATGTTGATTGTTTGGTGCTGTGCCACCTTTTATTCAATACTGCATGTCATGGACTGCTTTGCAGTTTACTTTTTAGTATTATTATTTGAAATTACTTGAAATTTAGACATATTGGGACAGAAATGACTCTGGTATGTAGCTGCCTAAAGAATAACAACATATGTGCCATTTTAATAGAACCTGGTTCTCAATATTGAAATTTCTCATTTTGTTTGAATTTTTCTCCTTTTTTTCTAAAATGCAGACTGACCTAACTGATACATACGGAAATAAAACAGCCTTTTAAAAAAATTGTACATTTTGTTTGTCTGTTTGTTTTAATAATTGATAATGGACAATAGGTGGAAATTAGCATCACGAGCTAACTGTGGCTCATTTACAGTTGAACATATGACATTCAAAGTGAAGAATAATGTCACTCATTTGAGTGTGCATCTCTGCCAATGCTCCAAACGCCCAATTTCACAGTGTTGGAAAAACATTTTAAATTTTGGGCATTCAGGTTCAACATTTACAGATTAGCAAAAATATGTTCATTAGTTTTCAACAAAAACCTGCAGAAGTAATAATACTTTTGACAACATGGAGACCAACAAACAACAGTATCACTACACTATATACCATAAAATGGTCTGGTGTATTTTTTTTTCATTTTCTATAAATCTGTTATCACTTTATACGATATAAATCAGGGGATCAGCGGCTGGCGGGATGGTAAGGCCTCTGATCAATTTTGATCATCATCTTTGGGAGCGACGCTGCTCCTCCTTTGTGATGTTCCTCTGTCTGCTGCCTCCAGATTTGATGTCCCATTAAAAGGCCTCACAAACATCAGACCAGTCAAAGAAAAACAGAAAGTGAGACTCCAGGGACACTCAGGATGTTCATCATTAGATTCTGGTGCCATTCACCCGACTCCAAACCATCGGCGAAGAAAAAAAAAAGTGTAGTTTTTCTGAAATCTTTGGGTGTAGAAACAGAAAGCGGAGAAGGCTCGGAGGGATGGGTGAGTGTGGGGTGAGGGGAAGGGGGAGGTGGCACTTAAGAGATATTTAAAGGCGAAGGAGATGGGCTTTGTTAAAGATGCGATTCCCCTGGGTTCCCTTCCTTGAGTCGCAGGGATCTGATAGCGTGGCGTTCCTGTTGGAGCTACACTTCCTTTGCTGGGGGGGAGATAGGATAGCGTGTAATTATACTGCGAGGGCTTTCAGGGCCCTGACATACCTGTCACCTGGGAAGGAGAGGGATGAGAAGCAGAAGAAAAGACATCTGCATACCTTTTAGTTCTGACTTCAGAATAGAAACTTGTCCTTTCTCGTTTGTTTCCGACACGATTGTGTTTTTCCTTTTTCTATCCCGCTCGCCTGAAGAGTCTGTTTGGAAGTTTGGTGCTCATTTGATGACTTTCAGGAAAAAAAAAAAAAAAAGTTAAAGCGCAGATAAGCTTTTGATTCAGTCCCACATTTGAGAAATGGTTACTAATGAGAGGCGGTAATCATTGTAAGAGTTGAAGCTTTTGTCACTGATTCAAGTGTCGTTTGAACTGATTCATTTCATCATTTGTACAATAACAAATTGAACGTAATAAGTGACAGTGATAATCACTGATCAAGCACGAGAATAATAACAAGACAAAGACATTAGGAATCTTTCAAAGGCACTGCAGACTCGCTAATAACATGTTGGCAACAAAACGAGCAGGACAGTGATTAGTATCAGTGTGGATAATTATTTTCTGGGGTTCATCACGATGGAGCACTCAGTTGCCTTTTCACAGGATCCAATTTGTGCTCATCCTCTGTTGTGACAGAGTCCACACAGTGCAGAGCATGTACTGTACACTGCACCGCTGATCCACGCCATCATGGAAAATTACATAACATACAGAAAAATGTTACACCTCATGTTGGTGCCTTTGCTTTTTTTAATGTAAACCTGAGTGCATACGTGCTTATAGTGTACACCACAGCTGGAAAAAAAAGACGACAAACCAAAAGGAAACAAAGAACACAAAACAAACATGGACACTAATAATCAGTCTCATGTTTAAGTTATGCAAGTCATGATCAGTGAGTCAAGGAGGGGCATCTTCACCAAAAGTGAAACACACAAGCTATCAAACAACAAACAAACCAAAACACAAACCTGACAATAACAGTCATTCCATTTGCGCTCCACCGCATCCATGACACCACGGAACCACCCTGGGTCCTGGATGGCAACCACCCAGGCAGACAACTGGCCCATCCCCACCTCTCGAAAGTAACCATCTATCTGCCGAAACCAGATGAAATGTAGGTGTCCTTTTGGCCTTCTCCAGCCACAGGAGTCCTCAACACTCAAGCACCTATGTGCTGGATCGTGAACAGAGAAACACCCCACAAAATGTCGAAGCTGACGCTCCCTCACAATACAAGTGATACTTCACATCTTAATCTCCCTAAGTAACCACTCGTTTGATACAAACTCATTCCAGTGGTACCCAAGGATCTTCCGATCCTTCACTGGCTGTTGTGTCTGGGTGTTGTGTCTGTTGTCTCAGTCTATGCTCCAACTGCAGTGTGTGATGTCTCTGTGAAGAAGACTAACGCAGACATATGACCAAAAAAACAAAAAAACTAACACTAAGAAGCAAACACTAATAGTCAAATAACCAAAGAGCTTCATCACAAGTGAAACTCAAAACATGCCACACAAAATATGTCACAAACAAACCCAGACCAAGCTAACTGTAATAATCAGTCTAATGGCTGAAGTTGTGCAGGTCACATACAGTGAGAAAAGACAGGCATCTTCATCAACAATGAAACACAAACATGCCTGTTCTTTCACTGTAGTCTTCAAATATATGACAAACAAAGCGCAATAAACAAGTACTCATGCTAAATTATCAGTCCGGTGGTTTAAGTTCTTCAGGTCATGTTCATTGAGCCAAAGAGGAGACTCTTCAATAAGACCAAGAATAAAACACAAAACCAAAGATACACCAGGCAAAACGTGAGGTTGAATGACCAGTTCCAGTTGCTGTGGTCCTCAGTCCTGAGGCACCTGCTGGGGTGGGTAGTAATGCATTACGAGTCACTCACATGAATAAGTCTGCCTTAGAGAGACTTAGCTGAAGGTGGTGTTCCTTCATCCTTGAGGATATATCTGAGAGACAATCCAAGATATGCGACGAGGTCATGGAGTCATCTGGCGGGAATGACAGAGTTGGGTATCATCTGCATAGGAGTGATATGAGAAGCCATGAGAGTGGATAATTAGACACAGGGACGTTGTGTATATGGCAAAGAGAAGGGACCCCAGCACCGAGCCTTGGGGCACCCCTGTGGAGAGACAGTGAGATGCTGACGACTGTCCTATTCATGATACATTAAATGAATGCCCAGTGCGATAGGACTCAAACCAAGAATGCACTTTGCCTGATATTCCCATGTTTGAGAGTATAGATAATATTATTTGGTGGCTAACTGTATCAAAAGCAGCTATTAAGTCAAGTAGACTAAATACTGAAGACTGAGCAGCCGGTCTTGTAGTTTTTAAGGCTTCTGTCATAGACAGTAAAGTCGTTTCAGTGGAGTGGCCCATTAGCCTGGGTCCTGGTTGGCAACCACCCAGGTAGACAGTGCAGATGGGCTGCAGGCCACGCAGCCCATGATGCACCATTTAAAGACACAGATGTGGAAATGCATGAAACACCTGTTGGGACGAAGAGTGCTGAGAAAGACCGTCCCACCACCACACAGATGAGCATGTTTTCAAAATGAAAGAGAAATGGCAGGAAATAGTGTTTTCCCCTCTCTTACTGAAGATATCGCTTTATGTTGTTTAGTGGTTAAAGCGGTGGACTTCTGACCAGAGGATCCTCGGGTCACATCCCCGTTAGACCGGAAATTCACTAAGGGTCATTGGGCAATGTCCTTAATCCACAAGTTGCTCTCAGTGTGCAGTTGAGGCGCCTTGCATGGCAGCACGCTGACATCGGTGTGTGAGTTTGTGAGTGTGCATGGGTGAATGTGAGGCATCACTGTAAAGTGCTTTGACCATGAAAGTGCTATATAAATGCAGTCCATTTATAAAGAAAAAGGTTGAACTGCATTACCTACAACTGCCAGCAGCAGTTTTGCACAGGTAGATTAGTGGATGCCACTGTTTTCCCTTTCATGATGAACAGCAGGGAATACATCTTAAATTGTGCTGGCCTCTTGTTATATGTATAGAAAAATGTCCTGAACAAGATGCTTATCCTAATAGATGAAGCAGGAGCAAAAAGAAGCATGATTTTAATCAAATCCCGGCCTTATTGCTGTGACGGCTGAAGCTTAAAATTCGTGCCATTGGGGGCTCGGAGAAAAGGGCTCAGCGGGTGGTGTCTTGCAGTGTAATTATTCCTCACTTACAGGTATTTCTGTTGCCACAGTCATTATCTTCCCTTGTAAAGAGGAAATCAATTTGTACAGATGTATATGAGGAGTAGGCGATTGCCCAGAGGAAAAGAAAAAGGGACGAAGAAAAGCTTTCTCATGAAAGAGGGGCAGTGAAAATTGAGGATAGATGACTTGTTATTGGTCTGCGCACATAGCTTGTTTGTTTGTTCATCTTGGCTGCAATTAGCTTGGTGATGCATTCAGGAGCATCACAATGAAAACAGTGTCTTTGAATTCACCTCATTATTAGCTTTTATTACTAAGTTCTAAACGAGGGCCCAGTATTACTTCACAGAGTCTGTAAAATCTAGTCATTTAAGAAGTTCAGGTTGGATTCAACTGAATCTCAAACTTAGACTTATTACATTAGCACAATGGAGAGTCACTTTTATCAAAAACATCTTACAATTACTGTTACATTTACACACCAATGCCAGGGACTTAAATTCAGCAGTTTCAGGTCCAGTATCAGGCTCAAGGGCACACAGAAAACTAACTGGGTTAAGGAACAATCTGCTGTGCTCAGCTATGATTGCCATACATTCTTATGCTTGATTGCTGGAGAGTCACTGTCGAGCAAGTGGCTCTGCGGGAAAAGAGTTGGACTACCAATAGACCAGGGTTTGAGTACAGGTATGCCTTTCAGGCTACCTGTCTGTCTCCTTGGACACCACACTTATTTTGCATTGTCCCAGTTCACGCAGTTCTAAATGGGTCAGGCCATGGTTGTGGAAGTAACCTTTGACGGACTGGCATCCCATCCAAGGGAAGTCATAGCCTCTCATCCGCTTGAAGTGACGTATCCAGGGATTCCCACTGGCACCATGGGGGCTGAGGACCTGTATTGGACTCACTTCTTCCAAATGAGGGGATGGGCATGAAAATGACAAATCATAATCTTCACAGGTTTAAAGTAAACATTCAAAATAGACCCCTTTAACACATGACCTCTACACTAAATATACTGAATAAGGAGACAGTTGGCATCATGTGCTCTTTAGTAGCTGGGTTAGAAGTGCACAGCACTGAACATTTGTTAAATTAATTTGTATGATGATGAGTTATGATGTCTGAACGAATGTTCAGTTAGATATCAGGCCCTCATCCCTCAAATGCAGTTCTCCATTTCTTCAGAGACGGGGTTCTATACAATATGGAGCACTTCAATTCGTACAGATATATATGGGGAATGTCTGGGATTATGCGATAGTGCTGCATGTCGCCACATCCACCACACTACAGGATCACCTTGTGTCCTGCATGACACCTGCCAAGGCAGACAAGCAGTCCATCCCCACCCCCCAAAAAGAGCCATCTATCTTCAGCAGCCACATGAAATGTGTGCGTGCCCTTGGCTCTTTTCAATAGCTGGGGTACTGAACACTATGGCACTCATGCGCTGGATCATACACAGAAAAACAGACCACATGGATAAAATGTCATGGCTGATGTTCCCTCATAATGCAAATGGTGCACCTCAATTGAGTCTCTCGAAAAAAGGTTCACTACTACAACCAACTGCTCCGGAGAAGAGATTCAAATCGGCTCCAGCTTTATATAGGCGTATGCTGCAAGTTAAATGGTGTGGTGAAAGACAGAAATTCAGTCAAACTCCAAATAAAAAAAATACACATGGTTGAACACATTTTAACATGTGATCAGTAAAGCATTTCTAACATGTATAATGTGTTTTGAAGCAAATCTCTGAATTTGCTTTACAGACACTTTAAGTGGTCATTCTTTTTTATTTATTTTTTTGAAAAAAAAATTTGATGCTTTGCCAGTTGAGCCACTCAATTTAACAAATTTGTCTTTGTTATATTGTATGTAGTTTTTAGAGGCAGCGGCTGTTGTGGAGACAGATTATTTGACTGGGTTTTATTACCTCCACCAAGGAGGTCATGTTTTCTCCGGCATTTGTCTGTCTGTTGTTTGTTTTCCTGTTTGTTTGTCTGTTGGCAGGATAACTCAAAATGCAATGAATGGATTTCGATGAAATTTGGAGAACACATAGATAATGTCCCTGCAAATAAATGAATTAATTTTGGAGGTGATCCAGACTATTTTATAAAACTAAGATCGAGAAGAATGTTTGCCACAAGCAACATTTAACTCAAAAAGTTGTGAGAGGATGTTGATGGAATTTGGTGAGCAGATGGATAACGTCCTAGAAAATGAAACATTTTATTTTGAATTTGATCCAAAACATATTTTGGATCCAGAATAAGTTTTAATCATTCAGGAACCGGTGGCCTTTGCGGTTCTCTGAATACCTTCTAGTTTTACGCTGAGAATGAGTTTCAAGTGCAGAGACATTATCAAAATCCTTCCCTTGTATGTCTCTTGCACTGAGACACATCTGTCATTGAGGTATTTTGATCATTGGCACTGTCCACTCAATTCAAGGGAGGGTAACACCAAAGCAGGTCATTTCATGGAATTAAATCCAGCAAACCAGCCTTTAAAGGTTTTTATTCTTTATTTGCTTCCTGTTTGTGCAGGGGAGTGTCTTGAAGGACAGCCCAGACAAAAATTCCCATGATGCTTCACTGTTGCTGAAGGTTGCCAAACAGATGTCTGTTATCTTGAGGGAATTTCAAAGGTCTCCAGTTATAAGATTAATAATGCTAACATTACTAAATACATAATGTTTGTATGTTGTATATTTTCCCTGTAGAGGTCCCCAGGTTTGGTCACACCCTCTCCAGAATCAATACGGGTTGATTGTACTGATGGATTGTGTCCCTGCATTCCTACATCAGTGGTACATCACCTCCCTTTGGGAAGTTACTTTCCTTGCCTCTTGGTGCAACAAGTTGACAAACGAGAGGAAAAACTGTAAATAAATTTAAACAAAAAGCAACAAAGTGTCCAAAATGGCAGTGGCTATCACATTAATTAGCAATCTTATGTGTGTATATTTTTAAGTAAAATTCTGCCCCGCTGAGCCCTGCCTGCTCTAAAACAGATTGGTATAATTTGCAGTCAACTCTAATTCAGTGCTGAATAGTAGAAACACATTCCTTTTATGTAATCGTTAATTTTATGGCTAGCAGCCATTTTAGCTGGTTTAGGATGAGGGATCAAACCTCATTGTTGTTGCCATGAGAGCTGAAAATTTGGATGCTTCATTGGCTTACTTAAGAAAAGATTATCTGTAAATGTTTTTTGGTGATCTCATTTTGCCCCAGATTACCTAAATATTGATTGGAGAATGGCCAATGTGGGTGGCACATTGCCACAATCTGGTCGGGCGAGTTTTGCCGTATGGCTTCAAACAAAATTATTGCAATTAAGGTCAGCAGCCATCCTCTTAAAGGACGGTCAAGAAAGATAACATCACACAGATATTGTGACCCTCCAGCCTGTGATTAGCTGTCTCAGACATGACGCCATTACTGTCCAGTTGTCCTAATCGGTCAGAGCTCATTGCTAATTAAGCACAAGCATTTTGCAGCCATATTTTGCAGATGCTGGATGAATACTTTGGGGTTCCTGTCAGAGATGATACACCACTGCCCCTTTGTGTTGTCCAGCCCAATTAGGCCCATTAAAACCAAGCACAGTGTCTGCTGTCT
>OMMV01051242.1:2173-13881 GCA_900302635.1 Chatrabus melanurus | reverse complement strand
TAGAACTGCAATATGGGTTTGTAATATTTACTGATTTTCTCATAGGTGACAGTATGATTTTATTTCAATGATTTAAAATTGAGACTGGCATAAGAACCATGGATAATTCAGTTGTCAAAAAGCAACAGATAATACCTAATCTGGGCCTCTGTAAAATCTCTAACTTCTACACAGCATTCATTCCTGGCTGCAGAAATTAGGAGGTTGTGGTGAGGTCTGACTCCGGGAAGCTCCCACCTCGAAAATAATGAACAACAAATTTGACGCGTGAGTAATGAAAAGCCAAAGCCTTCAGCCAAACATTTAACTGACCTACTCAAATATTTTTGGGAAAAGATCACATTTCATGTAAATAAAATATTAGTATTCATATTGACTGCAAAGATAGAATTTATTTCCATCATAAAAATAAGAAACTGACATATATAACTAATTTATTAATCATATATGGCAAATTTTACATTCATAAGCAGATTTGAGAAAACCCCTCCAAATTTCACCTGCTTTTTAAATGAATTTAAAATTCTATTAAAACACTTGAGCATATTGATGATCCCGAAAGCATTACAACTGTTCATTTTTATAGGGAACTTTTTAAAGAGGAATAATGTATCTAATTAATTGTATTTTTTTTTTTACATATGCTATCAACACACCCTAATTGTTGTGTTTTGTTTGTATTTTTGTTTGCTAATCAATCTATCTGTCATCTTATGTTTTTTACTTGTCTGCTTTGTTTGTGTAATAGATATTAAATAAAGTTTTTGAAAAAAAAGCCAGCAATAATGTACTGACATAGTCCGTAATGCAGTTTGTCCTTGTCACTAGTGCAAGCAAAAAAATTTTTTTTTATTATTTTTATGGCATGTACCATTGTGGTACCTTAACCAGTTGGTAATAAACTGTACAGTAGTCCTGCAAAAAAAAAAAAAAAAAAGCCAAACATTTAACTTAAAAAACAAAAACAACTCTGTATACTTATGTCGGAATACAATTTATTGTAAAATCCTGTTCAGTTCCTTTGTTATTTGATTGTCATTTTAATAGCTTAGCAGGTTTGTGTGATTTTATGTTGAGCTCAAAGATATCTGGGTCTGTTGGTGTGACTGCTTCATGGATAAAGGTCTCCAATATTTAAAAAAAACCTCAAAACACTGCTTGACTTGCCATCATCAACTCCACACAAACATACAAACAGAATTCTTGTTTTTCTTCTTTCTCTGCATATATATTTATATACACATATGTTAGAAAGTGTCGCTGCACTTTGGCATTGATTCTAGAACATTTCTGGAACTCTGCTGGAAGGATGGAATACCATTCATCCAAGAGATGGTGTTGTGATGATGTAATAGAGAACACAGTCTAACATATCGACACAAAATCTCTCATAAGTGTTCAACTGGGTTGAGGTCTGGTGATATAAATGATTTATTGTATGATTCACATCATTTTCAGACTCATTAAACCATTCAGGGCCATTCGTTGTGTTTCTACATTCATTTATTCAGGTATATATATATATATATATATATATAATGTAATTATAAGCATATTGTTATATCTACACATACATACATATATCATATAGTTTATGCGTGTATAGATAGACAGAGGTGTGCGTGTGTGACGTCAACTCCCAGATGTCTCCACGGCAACGCTGGAACGGTGGAATGGTGCTGACCGGTGCTGACAGATGACTACGCCCACCGTAGGATCTCTTCTCCTATTGGTTGAACGAAGGTCAGCTGCTGCAGCGACGTCGCACGTGCAGCGGCGGGAGCAGATGAAGATGGCGGCCTCCGTGTGTCGGTGCTACGAGGTTAGAAAATCATTTGTTACAGTTGTGAGTTTTGTTGTGTCCAATATTTTGGCGATAAGAACGCGCCGTGCCGCTTTGATATCAGTTTTCGCTGCCTGCTGTGTGCTTGTACAGCGAGTACGTTCGCTGTGTGCGTTTAAAAAGGCCTCAGTGCAGCAGCACTGCGAGGGACCATCTGGTCATCTTTGGTTTAAAAAAAAGTCTGCGTTTAAAAACAGAGTCCTATTTTTAAATAGGAGGCTTTGAGATTTAATAGTTGTTGATATCTACTGTAACAGTTAACCTGATTAGTCCAAGATTGTGTGCTTCATTATTCAGTGCTTAGAAAACTACTGAGTCATTACCAAAAAAGATCTCTACTATCCACTCAAATATTCAGTTTAGAATCAGACTCAAGTGAGTATATGCAAGTTTTGAACTGTTGGACAGACAAAATGAGCAATTTCAACACTGTGTATTGATCTTTAGGAAGTTTTAATGCACATTTGTTTTTGAATTTCCCAGCATTTTATAGCTGCTGTACTCATTCAAATAGTTGCACAAATTCGCTGTGCTTTTAAGAGTCCGTGAGCCCAAAGCCAATTTAGACCTCATTGGTACCACTTAAGGTGCCCAAACAACACTTACAATCTAGCCTCAGCATACTATGGCCTACAAAAAAAAATGTATTACAGCCTTCCCAGAGTGACAGCTATGGCCAGGTAGGGGTCAGTGAAGGATTACACAGGGGTCAACATTTAAAAATCCTCTGATCATATTGAAAATATTATTTGTCTGATCCTAAATATTCCAAAAAGGTATAGTTTGGACTATCTGTGACTGAATATTATGGGGTAAAACAGCAAGAATGGTGACAGAGGTCAAATTCAGTTTGTACAGGGGTCAAAAGTTAAACATTATTGGTTGAGCTAATAGGATTAATAAATGGAATAGTTTTGACTGTGTTGAATGTTTTGTCTCCAAAGTAAAGGTCAAACAAGGTCAACATTCATTAGATTCTAGGACATGTTACCCCACAACGTAATAACTAACCATGACAGATGGTGCAAAATATTCCTTTTTAGAACCCTATTAGCTCAGCCAGTAATTTGCATCATTTTTACCAGAATTGGAGCAACTTTAACTTTTGACCATTGTACAAACTGAAATTGACCTTTGTCACTATTTTTACTGTTTTTACCCCATAGCTCCATAATATTCAGTCATAGATAGTCCAAACTATACCATTTTGGAATCTTTATGAGCAGACAAATAATGGGGGCATTCCATGTCAAATCATCAGATTTTCAGAAAACTTTCCACCATATAGTCTCAGATTTTCCTCAAAAAAAATTTGAATCTACATCATGAAAACAGCTTAATCTGAAAATTGCAGCCAGATCGGACAATTATTGACAATTTGAGAGCTATCTGAATTTTGCAAAAGTCATTTAAGTGATTTTTGTCGCGACAAGCTAAAATGGCATTTTCAATGCTCTATAAATCCTAAACTATTCATCACAGGATCATGAAACTTCAAATAAATAATCTACTTTCAGCATCTCCCAATTTCAATTTAGGGTCGCCACAGCAGATCCCACGTGGATCTGCATGTAGATTTGGCACAAGTTTTACACGAGATGCCCTTCCTGACGCAACTCCACATTACATGGAAAACGGGCAGGGGTGGGGTTCGAACCGGGAACCTTCCGCATTGAGAGCGGTCGCACTAACCGCGGGGGGTTTTTTTTTTTCATTTTGAACCATTTTGAGGCCCATAAAATATAAACAATGTTCAGAAGAGTCACTGCTCAGAATGTTGTTGAATGGGGAAAAAATCAGCAGTGGCTCTTCTGAACCTTGTTTACCTAGCTATAGCTACCACCCTGGGATGGATACCATACATTTTTATGAAGGCCGTGGTATACCGAGGCTGGATTATAAGTGTTGTTTGGGCACCTTAAGTGGTACCGAAAACCTGCTTGGCCCATGGACTATAACAGCATAGGGCTTGAACAGCAAAAATATTAGTTAGTCCATTTCAGCTTTGTGTTGGCAACAATAAGTGCCATCATCTTGTAACTCGCAACTTAAAAGAGCAGATAATAAGGATGAAGTCTTGAGACCAGGGATCACCAACCCTGCTCCTGGAGATCACCTGCTCTGCATGTTTTCCATGTGTACTTGCTGAAACCACAGCTAATTTGTCAAGTCTGGTGTTTCCGAGCTCTTGATCGACTGAGCACACCTGACTTAATTAGCAGTAGGTGCATCAGAGAGAGTTGGAAAACATGCAGGGCCTTTGATCTCGAGCAGCAGGGTTGGTGACTCCTGCTTCAGAGGGTGGTTAACTTTGATGCACCACATCAATCGAAAAAGCAACTTTGTTTTGCTTATGTAATACTCCATAGTGTCTGCCACCCGTTGGATAGTTGGTGGATACTGGATGGATTGTGGAAGAACAGCTGTGGTACTTGCATGTACTTTGTTGGGCACATCAGCTAACAAGTAAAGTCAGCAACCGTGGGGAGAAACATAAAAAGAGATGTACAACACAGTGGGAAAGTAATAGGTGTTAAAGCATAATAAAACACGAGTGAATAAACTCTGATCACAGTGTTTTTGATTCATAAACAACACTTAATGAAAAAAAATAAGTAGTTGCAGCCCTAAACCTGCTTAATGTTTCTACTTCTAATGTTGCTCATTTATAAACTACTAGACCAATCGTTTTTCTCCTAGTGTCAAACTTAATTCAAATCCAATGGGATTGTTGCTGTCAGCATTGTAATTACATTTTTTTATGCTCTTTGTCATTTTCTCCATTTTGTCTTTGGCTCACTAACTAAACGACCTGTCTTCAGTGATTGTCATCTTCCCCTGTCTGTGTTTGTGACTGATGAGTTTCTCATGTTTCAGCTCCTTGGCAGACGTGTCTGGACCCTCAGTTCTCGGTCTCTGGTCCCGTCTTTGTGGAGGAGTGATGTCTACAGGTTACAGAGAAGTCTGGCAGCAGCAGTGCAGGTAGACACTGAATGTGTCTCCTCTTCACCTCACGTTGTCAGTGACGTTAGGGAACATCTAGGTGTCTCTAGTACCATCGGAGTAATAGTTGCCAACATCATTATTTACTCTCAGTAGAATCGTTTGTCTGCAGACAGATGGATAAGAATGATCCTATAACCTCTGCCCTGCAGTGCAGCGAGCCAGAGCTACATAGAAAATTAAAGATGCCACATTTGAAATAAAAAATGTGAAAAATTTTCAGACAGTTTCCAAAATTGGTCGACTAGCAAAAACTGTGAATTGCAACAAAAACTGAGTTAATATGACTTATGTGGGGATGATAAACAAAATGACTGATGCTGTCATAGCTCAGGTTGATTGTATTTGTTCAGACAGAAAAACAGCATGCCAAGCGGAAGCTGAACAAATTTTCATGGAGAAGAAAATTAAAGCAGGTGAAGCTTGTCAAACAAACGTCAGTCAAAATCCAAAGAGAACAAATCATGCTTTGCTGGTGGGTTCCTCAGTTTTGCGAGAGTCTAGAATTGATAGCATGTAAACTATGTCAGTATGTTCACTTCATTTTTCATTTGTTGAACGATAGCAATAAACATGAAAACAAAAGTATAAGATGTGCTTGGTAAGGCTATTTCAGGAGTGATTGTTCCCACTTCCTGTCAAAACATTGACAAATTAGACAAGAAAATATTGCTTAAGCCTCGGTCACAACTGGTCGCACGAATTGTGGGACCGTACGTCCCCCGCGAATTGTGGGTGCTGTGGAGGCCGTAGAGGTAGAGGAGGGCGTCGGCAGAAAGGCATACGTCTGCCTTGCAAGTGGCAGGGGCTGTGGTAGAATCTACATTCTGAAATGTGCTCTTATTTTGAAGGGCACTCGTTGCCAGAGTGCCCTTCAAAATAAGAGCACATTCCAGCCGATAATAACACACGGTGGTTAAAAGGTACGGAACCGTCTGCTGGATTAACGCTTAACAGCACAACGGGGGCCACGTGAGATGTCCTTTCAAGTAGGGACGCTAATTGCAACGTGCGATTGCCGTGGAGATCGTACTCACTTCTTGAGTTTGTCTTGCTACATGCACGCACTCACCATTTACGAAGAGAATGGAACGCACGCCGAAGGTACGTCACAACTGCATCACTTTTGCGTCACACTTGCCACACACGCTCGTGATGACGTCCGGACTGCTCCTTGCGAACTCCTTGCGGGGGGAGCAAGTTACACTTGTGGCCTCGCTGTTCGCTGGGAAGTCGTAGAATTTGTTGGACATCCTCCGTACGTGCTTACAGGCTGTCTGCGACCTCGACATTTCGCACGTCGGACTTGCGTGGCACGTGAGATTCTGCACACAATTTGGACGCAGACAGGCCATTGGAGCCCGTACGGCCGGTTGGGACTAAGGCTTTACCGATGGAAATGTGCTGATAACTCTATTCTTTCTTTCTGTGCGTGTTCCTGTCCAAACACCCATGCTGTCTTCTTGTTTGTCACGATAGGTGCGACATGCTTCAGGACGTAAAGGTTTTCTGGGGGAGTTTGTGGATAATCTGCGTCAGGAGTTCAGTAAGAATCAGGAGATGAAGGAGAACCTAAAGAAGTTCAGAGAAGAGGCCAAGAAGCTTGAGGAGTCTGATGCTCTCCAACAGGCCCGCAGGAAATACGTAAGAACGTTATTTGCTTCGTCGTGCCAGTGATCTATTTTTAGTTTTATTGTAATAGTGTAACTTATCAGCATCAGTGTAAATGGTGTTTTCCTCTTATTTTGGAAAGGTGCAAACAGTCTTTTTTTCTTTCTTTTTTTAAATATGCATCAGAAATCCATAGAGGCTGAAACAGTGAAGACTTCTGAGGTGCTTAAGAAGACTTTGGGCTCACTGTCAGAGACAGTCAAGGAGGTGAGATATCAGCATTTAAACAGACAGAATTACTACAATAACAAGCAAACATTCAGAACACTGTCATTGGTCTGTGATTGGTTAGGATCCAAGCCTAGCTGTTGTAATATTCACATTTTTGATGGTTTGTTCCTGTTTGGACTTTGTCATTTCTCCAGCGGAGATATTGTATTAGGACTTATGATAAATTTTCAAAAATAAATGGAAAATAATGCAAATATTTTCAGCTGTGGTTCGGGTGATGTTTTAAAAAAAAAAATCTGACTGAATAATTCAATGTATGTTCCTGCCCCAGGGTCTTGAGGAGGTGACTCGTACTGACTTAGGGAAGAAGATCAAGCAAGGGGTAGAGGAGGCGGCCAAGACGGCCATGCACTCTGCTGAGTCTGTGTCCAAAGGAGGAGAGAAACTGGGCAGAACCAGCGCGTTCAGGGCCCTTTCACAGGTCAGATATTAATGCTGATAACATGCTTAAATTTCTTTACACCCTTTAAAGTGCCTGTAAAGTGAAATCCAATCTGTGTTTTGAATTTGTCAAACTACAGAAAAAACATGTTATTAATCACCTAGCCAAATTTTAATGATTAAAAATATCGCTAAGTATATAAAATTAGGTTTGAAAATCATGTAAAAATGAGCACTTTTCCCTCTATCTGACGTCTTGGCTGAAGGCACTGAAACCACGGGCAATCGCGGGGGGAGGGTGTGGGGGCAAGTATTTTTTGTTTTTGTTTTTTAAAGCTTTATTGAACAACACGGAACATACAAACACTCAGCGAGAATAAACAAACTTTCCATAGTAGACAACAATACACCATTTGAAAGGAAACAAAGAAATAAAACAAACAGAGGGATTAGTACAGCCGTTGTATAAAAAGACTCTAAGTTTGAGCAGGATGACCAGAGATGATTTTTTTTTTTCTTCTTCTTCTTCAACAACAGCATTTGGCAACCAGCGTAAAAGGTGCATTACCGCCACCTACTGCTCCAGAGCAGAGATTTAAATCAGCTCTAGCTTTATATAGGCGTATGCAAATAAAACCATAGTGCGTAATGCGGTTCGGTTTAAGTCGCCACCCAAAAAAAATCTGTGGAGAAACATAGAAATCCAGTCAAACTCCAAATTAAAAAAATACACATGGTTCAACACATTTTGACGTGATCAGCAAAGCATTTCTAACATGTATAATGTTTTGAAGCAAATCTCTGATTTGCTTTACAGGCACGTTAATTCTAGCATTGATGGTGGAGCATTTAATGCCAAGCTACTTAATTGGCTTCACCTCCTCATTGTTGATATCTGCCTGTGTGTCAGCGGCAAATGTCATTAAATGAAGACGTAGCTTGAGCACTAAAATTATCACTTTCACTTTCAGTCAGAGCAGCAAGTACATCGGGGGAGGGGTGGATTCAGTGGTATCAGGAGCATCTCAAACTCCTAAAAATGTGAAAGATTTTTTTTAAATTTGAAAATTAACTTTGAAAAATGTGAACAGTGGCTGTGAAAATTGGACACTGGCTCTTGGAGAATGCACAACACAACACATCGCAACTTACCTTCTTTTACACTTTTTTTTAAAAATAAGTTGTGGGGGATTTTTTTTTTGTTTTGTTTTGAGGTATTGATGTGTGCATATTTATTTTTACTTCTGCCAATGAGGTATTGTTTTACCTGCGTTTGTCTGTCTGTTTGTCTGTTAGCAGGATAATTCAAAAAGTAATGAACAGATTTCAATGGAATTTGGTGAGCAGATAGATAATGTTCTGGGAAATAAGCATTTCATTTTGGAGGTGATCTGGAATATATTCTGGAACTGAGATCCAGAAGAATGTTTGGCACATGTGAGAGGATGTTGATGAAATTTTGTTAGCAGGTGGATAATGTCCTAGAAAATGAGGGATTTTATTTTGAATTTGATCTGGAACATATTTTGGATCCAGGATCCAGAAGACGTTTTAAGCATTCAGAACATTTAATTCAAAAATTTATTAATAATGAACTTTGATAACATTTTGTGAGCGGATGACTAATGTCCTAGGAAATAATTTATGTCATTTTTGAGTTGATCCGGAACATACTCTAGACCTGGGAACGTTGTGAATGGATCTTGATGAAATTTTATGAGCATATATATAAATTCTTTGGAAACGAGGCTTGATGCTAAATGCAAGTAAAAGTGGGTATTTCAATATACTTCCAGCACATTTGGACATTTACTGCAGGGTTCAGGCACTTTGAAAAGTCTTAATCTTAATCGTTCTTGTAAATGAATGTTGCTCTGAAGTCGCAAGAACTTCCGCCTCAGTTTTTTTTTTCTTGCTTAAAATAATGCGAGGGTGAAACTGATGTCATAACTTGTGCTAACTTGTACAGGTTTCATCTACTATAAACCGCCACACTTGGCCAGTTTTGCTCTAATTTACTACAAAACTGTTGTGCAGCCATTTGAAATCAAATTTCTTCATGTCCCAAGTCTAGATTGTGATTATTCTGGTCATAAAGCATCTTGAACTAACACCTCAGTATGCTGACGTGCACTATTATGTTTCTAGTTCTCCAAAACATTTGTGTCATCTTCACAGGGTGTGGAAACCATGAAGAAGGAGATGCACGTAGACGACGGTCATTACAGAGCGCCTTCTCAGCTGAGGAAGAGGAGTGAGTTCTCCTCTAAAGGAGCAGACAGTGACGCCAGACTGTTCGAGGCCAATGAGTGAGTACCGTGCTTCACTTCTCACCCATAATATTTTAAGTGCGTGTCTTATCCTGGAGTGATGTTTTGGACGTACACCGATCAGCCATAACATTGTGACCACTGACAGCTGAAGTGAATAACATTGACTATCTCGTTACAATGGCACCTGTCAGTGGGTGGGATATATTAGGCAGCAAGTTCACATTTGGCCCTCGACGCTGATGTGTTGGAAGCAAGGGGACGCATAAAGATTTGAGTGACTTTGACAAGGGCCGAATGGTGATGGCTGGACAACTGGGCCAGAGCATCTCCAAAACTGTCGCTCTTGTGGGATGTTCCCGCTCTGTCATGGTCAGTACCTGCCAAAAGTGGTCCAAGAAAGGAAAACCGGTGAACACTCCAGTCGACCATCTGTGGGATGTGCTGGTAAAAAACAAGTCTGATCCATGGAGGCCCCACCTCTCAACTTACAGGAATTAACGGACCTGCTGCTAGTGTCTTGGTGCCAGATACCACAGAGGTCTAGTGGAGTCCATCCTTCGCCGGATCAGGGCTGTTTTGGTGGCAAAAAGAGGGCCTGCAGGTGGTCCCGATGTTATGGCTGATGGGTGTATAATGTCACCTGTTGCAGATGTGAGTTACTGTGTTTCATTTTGCAGAGAAGCTATGGGTGTCGTTCTCCACAAGGATTCTAAGTGGTACCAGCAGTGGAAGGACTTCAAGGATAACAACGTAGTTTTCAACAGTAAGAAAAAAAGAAAAAAAAAAACTCCATGCATTAGCTTTCACACTGTGGAATTTGTGTTACTTCATAGACAGCAACAATATGTAATGTTTTGTAAGTGCAGCAGGTGGCAGCAGACTCTTTGCATACATTGTTCTAAATCAGGCTTCAGGTGTTTATAGTGGGATGTCCAGATTTTTGTGTTGGAGACACTGAATTTGTTAAACTGTGTATTTGACTCTTTTTGGGTCACCTGCAGGGTTCTTTGAGATGAAGATGAAATATGATGAAAGTGACAACCCCTTCATCAGAGCGTCCAGAGCTGTGACTGACAGAGTCACCAGCTTTATGGGTAATAATTACATTTCTGTGTTATTGTTGACTCCTTTCTGAGATGATGTTTAAAATCCTGGGAGAAGGAGCTGTGTGTTTAGACAAACTCATGTCAAGCTGACTGTGGAAGAGATTGTAATATAAATGTTTAAATTGTTTGTCAATTACACGTACCGAGGTTGACCAGTTTAATTCAGGTATTTCATCACAAAAGATGTACTACCGCCGATATATAACGCATGAAAGCAGCTCATAGGTAGATCGTGGGGGGGCATAATTTTGTGAGCTTGATCACAGATCTCTAGTTTTTGCTCGTGTCTAAGATGTCTTTCAAGACAGATTTGGTGATCTGTATGAGCTGAAAAGCTGTATAATAGGACTTCTTTAAATCGTGTTTCATTATAAACCAAAGTCGATAAAGTAAACATTTTTGCCCATTTCTAAACAAAATAGTACATTTTGCAAACATGCTTTTTTAACTAAACGGTGTTCTCAGTTATAGAGTATGGTATCATATTCTGTGCGCAATTCATTCATGAATTTATGCAATTTGTAGTTCAGTCACTGAAGAATTGAACTTTTGTTAAAAAGTGCAGTTATTATGATGGAGTTAGTATTTGACAGTAGTTCTTTTTATATTGAACCACATATTAAAGGACTTTTAAGGCAGGGATGGTGGCCTAGCGGTTAGTGTGACCGCTTTCAGTGCGGAAGGTTCCCGGTTCGAACCCCACCCCTGCCCATTCTCCATGTGGAGTTGCGTCAGGAAGGGTATCCGGCGTAAAACTTGTGCCAAATCTACATGAAGATCCATGTGGGATCTGCTGTGGCGACCCAAAGTTTAAATTGGGAGAAGCCGAAAGTAGATTTATGTCAAAATTGTAAGTTGGCTCTTTTTTTATTGATTATTTTATTAAGTGCGATTGCTTTCAAAGCAGAAGGTTCCCGGTTCCCTGCCCATTCTCCATGTAATGTGGCGTTGCGTCAGGAAGGAAGATCACCGTCGTAAAACTTGTGCCAAATCTATGTGGGAAATGCTGTGGTGACCCCGAGTTTCAATTGGGAGAAGCCGAAAGTAGATTATTATATATTAAAGGACTTTTAATATATTTTTATTTATTTACAACAATAGTCATATTAAAACGTTGTTACAAGTTAATAAGCATCTGACTGCATCTGTTGCTTTATTAGCGAAAAATCCTTTTTTTTTTTTTTTTTTTTTTTTTTTGGG
>OMMV01051231.1:10069-20121 GCA_900302635.1 Chatrabus melanurus | reverse complement strand
AGGCAGTTGGTCCAGACGACATACCAGTGGAGGCATGGAAGTGTTTAGGAGAGATGGCAGTGGAGTTTTTGACCAGATTGTTTAATAAAATCTTGGAAAGTGAGAGGATGCCTGATGAGTGGAGAAGTGTACTGGTTCTGATTTTTAAGAACAAGGGTGATGTGCAGAGCTGCAGTAACTACAGAGGCATAAAGTTGATCAGCCACAGCATGAAGTTATGGGAAAGAGTAGTGGAAGCTCGACTTAGAAAAGAGGTGAAGATCTGCAAGCAGCAGTACGGTTTCATGCTGAGAAAGAGCTACAGATGCTATGTTTGTGCTGAGAGTGCTGATGGAGAACTACTTACATGCAGTAAGTGTGCTACATTTGGTGCAAACTGGGGTGAAAAAAAATAAAATAAATAAAAATAAAAAATAAAAATTTGACCTTTGACCCCAGTGACTTTGGCAAAAATGAAGGACCTTTGGCAAATTTGACCTCTCCTGGGCAATTCCAGAACCTGCCTACGTATGTGTGCCATGTTTGGTACAAATTGACCTTTGACCTCAATGACCTTGACCTTTGGAAAATTTGACCTTACCTACCTACATGCAGTATGTGTGCTACATTTGGTGCAAATCAGGGTGAGAGGAAAAAAAGAAATCAAAATTTTGACCTTTGCCCCCAGTGACCTTGGCACCAATGATTGACCCTTGACAAATTTGACCTCACCTAGGCAGTTCTTACCGTATGTGTGCTACATTTGGTGCAAATCAGAGTGGGGGGGAAAAATCTATGTTTTGACCTTTGACACCAATGACATTTATCCCAATGATTGACCTTTGACCTCACCTGGGCAATTCAGGAACCCACCTACATGTGTGCCAGGTGTGGTGCCAATTGGAGTTTAAAAAAAAAAAAAAAAAAATTGACCTTTGACCCAATGACGTTGACCTTTGCCAAAACGAAGCTTTTAAGGGAAATTTTCAGGGTTGACCTTCACCCACATACCAAGTTTGGAGGAAATTGGTCAAAGGACTTGGGAGGATTAGAGGAACACACACACACTACAGGTTGAAGTTTCTAAAAAGAAAATTCGAACTACTAAAGACACACAGACATAAATTTTGACAAACTTTGGAACTTTTTCCGGCACTTTGTAAACAGAATGCAACAACAACGTTTGGCTGCAGCTTTGCTTTGCAGAGGTTTTTAATTCCCTTTGTGTTGCCTGAATATATTCTTCATATCTGCCACGCTGACATGTGATCTGCATTCCGGATCGAGCGCCACTTTGCAGCCCTGCTCTGAATTCCAAACGCCGACTTTAGGAAGTCGTGTCGTTTTAACCTTCAGGTCACTCGGCTCTCCGAGGTCCCGGGGACGCCGCGTCCATCAAATCGGCTCATTTGGCCGTTCATTCGGCGCCGCCTTCATTTACTCACCTCACGCTCTTCATAGTTCCAACTGAAAAAAAAAAAAACCCACAAAGACACGCTCGCCGCTGCTGATTACAAAATCCATGCGGGAAAAAGCAATCGTGTCGCCCACATCTGAACCGCTATTGATTAACGGAGGCGCTGTTGGCTGGAGATGATGGAGATGATTACCTGGCTGTGATCGCGCCGCAGTAATGCAAAGGCTGCTGGGATTTATGGATAATCCATCAGCCTACATGTTTTTACAAGCTGCTATCAGATGTGGGAAGTGTCCCGCCGTAAAAGCGACACCGGCAGGAGGAGGAGGAGGCCGCCGCCACGAGTTCACCGTGGAAATTTATGTGCTGCATTTTCAAACAGCTTTAGATGGCGGGAAGAAATGTGTCCGCTCGTTCCTCAGCACTGCTGCTGGACGGCCGTATGCATTACTGTGACCACAAACAAACAAACAAACAAACACGCCACACTGTGTTTTTCTCAACAATGTGAGTTACCGTCAGGAAACAGCTTCCTCGGCTCTGGCAGTCAATGTTGAATAAAACGTGACGGCAGAAATCACTAAAGCAGAAAAGCTGCAGCTGCGTTAGCGTCGTCTGCGGCGTTCAGACGAAAAGCAGAAAAGCTGTTTGTTTTCCATGAAAAAAAACAAAAACAAAAACCAGCTTTTCTGCTTTTATTTCTCTGCAATTTGCAAATTACCCACAGCTCAGCTGGTTGACGCTCTGCTACCCGTGTTCCACCGGGGTCAGCGCCGGCGTTTCCACCCCAACGGGAGGAAGTGATGATTGAATGGAGGGAGGGGGGCACTCCAAAGCTGCAGAAACATGAAGCTGCGTCACACATCGACAAACTCCAGAGTTTCACAATTTAAAAAAAACAAAATCATCCATATACTGTATGCGTGAATATTTTCTAAATGTATTCCTCGAACTTTCCTAAAGCCCAGGCATGCACCCTGTAACATGCATTTGAGTGGCTGACTCCGCCCCCTGCAGTTTGTTAACACGATAACTTAACAATAAATGCTGTAACTCACCAAATAATGAGGACGAACCCGTTAACAGCTGGTGAACCAGTTCAGTCCGAAAAGGAACTTTGTGCTTATGTAATATCCTGCAGAGCTCTCTGCCACCCACTGGGCACGCCTGGTATTGTTGCTGGGAATAATCTGGTCATCACATGCATGATGGAAATTAGGAGCAGGTGTGGTTGAAGCTGCATGTTGCTTGAAATGAGTTTGTCACTTTCTTTCATTGGTGGCCACCAAAGCCTAGATCTAGTGGCCACCAAGGTCACCACTGCTTCTGCTTAGTCGATGACCACAATATTTGAGAACAGACTGTCAATTGTAACCTGAGGGCAATTAAATGAAAATCAAGTGGGAAAAAAATATAAGCAATTTTTTTTCAGTGTGTTTTTACAATTTTTAGGCCAAAAGTAATTGGACACTTGGCTGCTGAGCTGTTTGAAATCCAGCTGTGTGTTATTCTCTCATTATTTCTTTAATAAAACAGTGGATTAAAAAGGTCTAGAGTTTGATTTTTTTTTTGATTGTTTATTTTGAGCATTTTTTGAAAAAAAAAAAAGACATCAAAAATAGATCATCAGAAATGTAAGTTGTAGGGAAAAAAATAAATAGAGTAAATATTCAACAACATAACATTTCATTTTCTGTCTGAAACGGAGTAGGAAGAAACCATCTAGTTCTACTTCTATTCCATACTAAATCATCAATAATTAAATGATTACATAATCCGCTCACTCCCCGAGCATTTGTCCCCCACTAAACCGCTGTAATCCTCTTCTTACTTAATCAACAAACACTTCGTTAGCATTCATCAGAGTTGATTTCAAGTGTATCTTTTGCAGTTTTATTAAATCATTAAGAAATGTAAAGAGTAAGACAGACTGTGTGAGTGAGTGTTCATAAAGGAGGCAAGTGAGGGAAGCCACCAAGACTCCCATGACAACTCTGAAGGACTTATGAGCTTCAGTGGTTGTGATTAGAGAGACTGCATGCAGCACTATTTGTTTGCTTCACCAGTCACAGCTTCATGTGAGCGTGGAACACAGAAAGACGCACGGAGCTGAAAACTCTGCTGGATCCACATCCTGATCCTGATCTGGAGCTCAAGTTTCAGGAAAGTTGGCTGAAAATCCAACAAATCAATGTAGGGGGAAAAAAAGGTAAAAATTTGAAAATGCAGGTCGGTTCTTAGAAGATTTGAGCTGATTTTGACGCGGGGTTCATGAGTCTGGAAGCTACTCGTGGTCTTTTGAAACATCCTCACGTTGCCATGTTGGTCTGCAAAGACTGAAAAAGCATGAAAACGGAATGTGAACAGTTTGGAAACGACATGAAACATTTACTATGTGTGTAACTTGCTTGGGAGAGAAAGTCCAAAACTCTTTTATTCATTTTTATGCAGATGACACTGTTATTTATTGTTGTGCAGCTGCCCTCAATAAAAGCTTTTGAATGTCTGCAAACTGCTTTTAATGGAGTGCAAACTCAGCTTGATCAACTCAAGCTTGTCCTCAGTGCTGAAAAAACCCCAGATTATTTTCAAATTCTAGGAAGGAGGAGTTAAATCAGAGTATTCAAGGTAAAAAAATAAATAAATCAAGGCAGTCATGACCTACAAATGCATAGATTTGTTTTTTTTATTTGATGTCACCTCTTGTTTAAGTCTCATATCCATAGTTTGGTGATAAAGCTGAAATTGAATTTAGGCTTTTATTTTAGGAACAAGTCTTGTTTTTCTTTTATTGCTAGACAAAGCCTGGTTGACGCCACAGTTCTGCCCGTTCTGGATTCTGGCGATCCAGGCATCAAATCAGTGTCTTCACATGTTGGGTACTGTGTATTATGGAGCTTTAAGGTTCTTAAACTGTAAATTCCTCACTCATCATTGTCTACTGCACTCTAATGCCGATTTTTGGCCCCAATTTCCTTCCCGATTTCAAAATTGTGGAAATTGGGCTTGATTTCTTAAAACAGTACGCAAAATTCGTATTGCCTACTATTTTATATCCGCTTACATACGAGTATAGCCAAATACACCAGAGTTCCGGCGCACACGCAAAACGCTACTTCCGTGGGGGTTTTTTTCCCGCACTTTTCCAAAAAGCTAAAATGTCTCTGTTAACGTCTCGAAACTGTCGAAGAGCGCGGCGTGCTTTTCACGGGCTTCATGTTGCAGAGGAGGATCAGAAGGAGGCTTCTGCCCCGGGAACGGCCGGTCCAGATTACTGCATGTTGTACCCGCTTGTCCACTTTCACCTACTTTTGCACAACAGTACCTCCAGGCTGCATCAGTTAAATTCGATTATTCATGTGGATCACGATTTATCCCGACGTCACACAATTTTTAAACATTTTAAACAGTGTTCTACAATATTATTTTTTACCACAGATTACACCCATTTCAGGACCCAACTAGGTATCTGATTTATTTTTTTTTTGCCGCCAAAAACGTATATAATCGGGTATCAAAAGTCAGCAATGGCAGACGGCCCTAAAGCCAAACAGCCTTCTTTGTCTGCTCATCGACTTAGTCACTGGTATGTTTTTATCTATAAGGCTTTTCTTGGTAGAATCCCCTGTTATTTAAACATTTTTCGGTCCCAAAAACACGGTACATATAGGTTACGGTCTCAAGATGCCATCCTTATGACTGTTCCAAAAGTACGGACCTTGTTGGGCAAGATGGTTGGAATACACTGAAAAAAAATCTGTTGTTTTTTAACGGGAAAAAACTGGCAGCTGTGGTTGCCAGAACAATTCTGTAAAAAAAACGCAGTAAAAATATGTAAATACCTTTACAGAACAACCTGCAACTTTTACAGTATAATGTTGTAATTTACATTGTAACACCATGGAATAGTCTACCCGGAACAGTAATCAACACACCTCAAAAACAGACTGGACAAGTACTGGAGTCGGCAGGAGCTGGTATACAACTACAAGGCAACCCTGGATCTGATGGGACAAGTTCCCTACATAAGAGACAGAGATGTGGACATAGAGGACCAATAGGACCTGCGCCACAGATATCCTAAAGTAAATCATTTACATTTTAAAGCAGTAAATACAGCAGCTTTTTTATTTTATTTTTTGCTGAATTAACATAATCATGGTGTTTTTAAACTAATTATTTCTGTATAATTTAAATACAGTTGTTACTTATTGTACATTGAATTCCAGTCAATGAAATTTTGTTGTGCTGCTCCCATTTTGCTCAGGACCACCACAGCAGGTTTGGCATGAGATCCACATGTTGATCTCTCTTTTTGTTTTTAAACAATTCCAACTGTATAAGGAGAACAGGCCTTAGGCAGCCTTGAACGTGAGATATTTTGCTTGGGAGGCAAGCATGCTTACTGTTTGCACCACTCTGCTATTGCATCACAGGAACTACTCTGAAAATATAATGACTTGTACGTCATATTGCCATATTAGCATATTTTTTACTGTATTTGTACAAAATATGTTAATGTTCTGAAAAAAATTATGTCTGTTTAGAATTGAGTAGGCTATATGTCAATAGGATAAAACTCCAACCGCTTGACAGAATGGTGGCGTAAGCAGTCGGTGTGCTTACTTCCAAAACAGAATATCTCTGCTTCAAGGCTGTCTGTATCCCATTCTGCTTTTATTAGTTTTTGCAAATTACAACGGTTTTATACGGTTAAATTTACAGAATTTTCTGTAAAGATATTTACATATTTTTACTGCATTTTTTTACAGAATTATTCTGGCAACCACAGCTGCCAGTTTTCTTCTGTTAAAAACCACATAATTTGTTTTGTTTTTTTTACAGTGTACTCTCCAGAATATGCCAAAACTCCAGGACCTACTAGTTCCACTCACTGAATTTAAAGGAACTATAAATTCCATGAAGTCTGTTGAAATTTGTAAATGTTTATTGTGTTTTCCCTGCACTTTTGAGTGTGTATATCGATTGTGATATTTGTTAGTCTGAAACTATATGTGTTGCTGCCATTTTTGGCCTGGTCTCTCTTGAAAAAGAGATTTTAAACCCAATGGAACTAACTTGGTTAAATAAAATAAAGCTAAATAAATAAAAGGAAAATCAACTATTCCTAATGATTTTCATCAGTCCTGAACAGGAAAACGTGAAGGAATCTGCAGACGTTCACTGCAAGCCAGCTGTTCAGCGGCTGCACAAAAAAAAAAGAAGCAAAAAGCCACTTCCTCTGGTCAACTCCTGAGTGCTGATGAACCAATTAGACGGACTCATTAGCTTTTGGAGAGCATTAGAAAATAAAGTCTGTGGCAGGATGGACTTCACTCAGTGTTTTTGCATTATTGATTGAGAATTAATGGCAGAAGCAGCTGTCATTAAACGGCTAAGCGATGGCTACAAAAAAACCTTAGTAATGGCAATCTGGGCCATTTAGAGTCAGCCAGACGGCCGTTAACCACTTAGAGGTTGGAGATGAGTGAGGAGGTTAGAAAGAGCTGCAGCCGACAGGATGCAAGCGTGCACAGAGTCAATAAAAACAAAAAAACACGATTACTTTCTTTTTGTCATCAGTGCAGATTTTTATATCTGTTGCACCATTTTTATTTTATTTTTTTTGAATCTCCGCAAAGTCTGTCTGTTTACAGGAGTTTAAACACAACATTTAGAGAATTAATCAAATGTTACAAAAACGAGGAAAAAAAATTATTTTAGTGTTGATCAGGATCCAGATTTTGAATCTTTTCTTTTACATGATGAGATAAAGTTTTTTTTTTTTTTTTTTTTAACTTGAACATTTTGACAAAAACGGTCATATGCTCTCACCGGCCACTTCATTAGGCACACCTCACTAGACCTCGGTTGGACCCCTGTAATGTCGTGGCAATGATGTGATGCCATCATGTCAATATGGACCTAAAATCTCTGAGGAATGTTTCCGACACCGTGTTGAATCCATGCCCTGAAGAATTAAGGCAGTTCTGAAGGCAAAAGGGGGGGGTCCAACCTAGGGCTAGTAAGGTGTACCTAATGAAGTGGCCAGTGAGCGTACCTTACAGTGACATACATTTGCAACTTAAATTTCATGCCAATTGTCATTTAAATCTAAATTCAAATTCAAACGGGGATGATGTCACAGCAATAACATTAATTCTGATGTCAAATTTAAGGATTGTTTGGTTTTTGGTGGAGGTTTGTGTCCCGTAGGTGCTTTTCGAGTGTCTGAATAATATATGATGATCAGAAAGTTAAAAATTTACACTACAAAATAAATTATTTTGTAAATATAATGCATTAAAAACAGGATCTCGATCTACTGAAGCATGAGAAAGTTTCATGAGGCCCCTTATGAGTCTTTGTCCAAATATATATGGACCTAAGTGTAGATGCCTGACGCGCTATCCACACATGGAGGGTTAATGCCACAAAATATATACTTTTCCCTCTGAGATCAAAAGCTAGAAGAGAATTTTTTTTTTTACAAATCTTGAATTTATTTATTTATTTTAATTTCACTCTAAATTCAAAGCAGAAACGCAAAGCTTCACGGGAAGAGCGCGTCCGACTCCATTCTTAACCGAGCCGGTGATTTTCCCACCAGCTTTCGAACACAGGCGTGTTTTTGTGTGACTCCGTCTGCCGCCGTACCTCCCACGCAGATGTGCGGCGTGCGTTTGCTCAAAGGGGACAGTGGGCGGTTCCTTTGTGTTGCAGGTGTTCTTTCTTAAGTGTGTGCCACCGACTCGCAGGCCGACTCCTGCAGCCGAGGAGGAGCTACAGGACTCTTTACGTGCACACCAGCACGTCAGTGCATGCACACGACATGCATGAACATTTTGACACGCATGCACAACAACAATAACGCCTGCATGTCTGGCATTTTATCGTGCGTGGCTGCAGGGCGGCTGTCCTCTGCTGCTCCAAAGTTACAGCTGGCTGCAGACACAAAGGATCTCAGTGTCACCAAATACGAACCTGTGATAAAGTCAATGACAGTCGAAGAGTCCGTCTGCTCGGCCGTTTGTCACAAAAAAAATAATCATCTGTGGTGTTTTAATATAAACATTGTGTTTTTAAGTAAATAAAACAAACCCTAAGGCTCCGTCACGAGCGCTCTGTAGCGTCTGGTATTTAAATTTTCATTCCAGGGCAGAAATAGTAAAAATTACCAGCATGAAAGCATTTTAATATTCTCCTCAGCAGGATAATCCTACACTTTATTAATACATCTTAAAGTTTTAGTATATTGAGACTGGAATCGTAACCCACCTGGACTAACGGCAAACGTCATGAGTTAAGACTAGCCAACGATGTACACCAGACAGGTTATTCCAGAGAAAAGGGGAGCATGATAAGTGAAAACCTTCTGACTTCTTTTTCACCTTTGGAATAAAAAGTAGCGTTTGCCACATAAGAGGAAATTTGACTGTTCAGGATAGAGGGGAAGATGGGCTTAACATCCTGTAGCCTGCTGACTTCTTTTTCACATTTGAAATAAAAAGCAGTAGCATTTTGGGAACACAGTGAGTAGGAAGGTACCTAAGGCTTAATGAGATCTGTCAAATGAGAGGGTACTTACCTGTCCAGTATACAGAGGGAGAAGGGAGGTAAAGAACTGTGGCCTGCTGCCTTCTTTTTCATCTTTGGAATAAAATGTAGTACCATTTTGGGAACACGGTGAGTAGAAGGCACCTAAGGCTTTACGAGATCTGTCAAATGAGAGGGTACTTACCTGTCCAGTATACAGAGGGAGAAGGGAGGTAATGAACTGTGGCCTGCTGCCTGCTTTTTCATCTTTGGAATAAAACGTAGCACCATTTTGGGAACACAGTGAACAGGAAGGCACCCAAGGCTGTACAAGATCTAACTGCCCACTATACAGAGTGAGAAGGGGGTAAAGCCCTGCGGCCTACTGTTTTTTTTATTATCTTTGGAATTCAAAGTAGGCATGCATTTTTGGGACACAATGCACGTGTACATACATAAAACTTTGAGATCTGCCTGATGAGAGGGTGCTTAATTGGATAAGGGATGCTAATGGGGTTAAAATCCTGCAGCCTGCTGAATTCTTTTTCACCTTTGGAATAATAAAGTTACCATTTTAGATAAAATGCTTTATGAGATCTGCCAGAGAAGAGGCTGTTTGTCTGTTCCGTACGGAAAGCAAGAAAGGGGCCTGGATTTTGGGAATGCAGTGTGCGGGAAGGTACATAAGGCTTTGTGAGTTCTGTCAGTTGATAGGGTGCTTGATTGTTCAGTATAGAGAGGAAGATGGGGTTGAAGTCCTGGAGGCTGCTGATTTTTTTCAACCTTTAATTTTTTTTATTTATTCTAAAATACTTTGTTCTACAGATCATTTTACCAAAATGTGCCGAAAATGATGGTCTGAACTACAAGAGGTTGGGGCAGATTTAAATAAACTTTATAAAAATAGGACATTTTTAGCATTGGTGGCGCTGTGACGAGTGTCCCGGGTGACGGAGGAAACAAAAACTGCTGTTCTCATTTCAAAACAGAGTTAAACTTTACTTTTTCAGTTCTCGATGTAATTTCAGATCCAAAAACACTTTAATTAGCAAACGTCAGACAAACATTAGCATGTTTTCCTGTAGCATAACGCCGTCACTGCTTTGTAACCTCTAGATCA
>OMMV01051206.1:0-17029 GCA_900302635.1 Chatrabus melanurus | reverse complement strand
TTCACCTCCACTCCTGAACACGAGACAATGTCAGAAGCATCTTACCTGGGCTAAGGGAAAAAGAACTGGGGTGTTGCTCAGTGGTCCAAAGTCCTCTCTTCAGATGAAAGTAAATATTACATTTCATTTGGAAATCAAGGTCCCAGAGTCTGGAGGAAGAGTGGAGAAGCACAGAATCCAAGCTGCTTGAAGTCCAGTGTGAAGTTTCCACAGTCAGGGGGCCATGTCATCTGCTGGTGTTGGTCCTCTGTGTTGTCCAAAGTCAACGCAACCAACCGTCTACCAGCAGATTTTAGAGCACTTCATGCTTCCATCTGCTGACAAGCTTTATGGAGATGCTGATTTCCTTTTCCAGCAGGACTTGGCACCTGCTCACAGTCCCAAAACTAATAATAACTTTGCTGACCATGGTATTACTGTACGTGATTGGCCCTATTGTCAAGAGGAAACAGAGACACCAGACCCAACAATACAGACAGCTGAAGTCCGCTATCAAAGCAACCTGGGCTTCCATAATACCTCAGCAGTACCACAGGCTGATCGCCTCCATGCCACTTGATGCATTGATGCAGTAAATCGTGCAAAAGGAGCCCCAACCAAGTATTGAGTGTGTAGATGAACATACTTTTCAGAAGTTTGACATTTCTCTATTATAGATCCTTTTTTATAGATCTGATGAAATATTCTAATATTTTGAGATCATTTGTTTTTCCTATTTTTTGGAGCTGTAGGCCATAATTATCAAAATGAAAATAAAAAAATGCTTGAAACATTTTAGTTCATATATAATGAGTCTAGAATATATGTCACTTTCTGAAATAACTGACTTTTTCACAATATTCTAATTTTTTGAGATGCACCTGCATTTCAAATATTTATGAGCCTTGCTCTAATCCAGATTTTTGAATGTCTATGGAGCTCATATCAGGAAAAACAAACTTAAAATATGGGCACTCGCTGTGCTGAGACACCAAGTGTAAAATATTTATTGTTTGGAAAGCACAGAATAGTGGTTAGGTCCAAAAATATGCTCTGCATATGGGGCAAGGAGAAAAAAAGGCATGTTTATACTACAGTTTATTTTCCCAATTTTCTTGTGATCCATATGTTGTTGATTAGTGTTTCACAATCTTTATACAAGTTCTGTACACCCCAAGAACATCCACTCAGCCTTAAGTACCTCATCATACAGGCAGCTGTGATTTCCAGTTCATGTTCAGTTGATGTAAAATGACTTACATGTCCACATAAGAAAAAATATCTTATTTAAAGAATCAATGGTGAAAACATTTATTAAATACTAAGATTTGATTTACACTTTCATTAGTTAATATACTTTAAATATATATAAATATATATATTTATGTAAATTATTAGTGGCAAAAAAAGTTTTTTCATATTCTACAACCTGCGTGCCAACCCAACTGAAATAATAATGATGTGTAGTGCACTCCCTCTGTTTTGCATGCTATCTCAGGAGCCGCTGTTCATTGGGTCGATATCAAACTATTTACACCTTGATTTAAATTAACATGGCATATTAATGAAAGAGCACAGTATTAGGTTTGAGTCAACATCTGGTTTTGTAAATGATGCTGCAGCCCCAACTGTTCCCTGTGTAAGGAAAGGTTCTGAGAGTCCCCGATGGTGTCGCATAGAAACCCCAACAATAAATACGGCTGCTGTTGATGTGTAGAAGAAGACTGAAAACGTGTCCATTTTATGGCGCAAAAACACTATGTAGAGTGGTAATATATAGGCAAAGTGTAACACAGGAACTTTTTTGACACTTTTATTTGGAGACAAAGAGCTAATTCTTAGTAAGAATGGAGAATTTCTGTGAGCTGTCATTATGCAAATTTTGGAAACTGTGTGATGTGTAACTGCTCAGAAAAGCCCAGTCACAGAAACAGGCTTCAAATTATTAGATTCAAGTTTCTATACGCTCTAGTGCAGTGTTTCCCAACCCTGGTCCTCAGGGAACACCTAACCTGCACATTTTCCATCTCTCCCTGCTCTGACTAAGCTGATTAGCTCATTCAGGTGTGCTCAGCCAATCAAGAGCTAAGAGACACCTGAATGAGCTCATCAGCTTTTGGCAGAGCAGGGAGAGATGGAAAATGTGCAGGTTAGGTGTTCCCTGAGGACCAGGGTTGGGAAACACTGCTCTAGTGGATCACTTTGTCAATGGTAACGGCAGGGCAGCTCAGGTCTGGAAGCATGCGTTGGTGCCATGTTGCCGCATCCACCACACTATGGAACCACCTTGGGTTCTGGATAGCAACCACCCAGGCAAACAACTGGTCCATCCACACCTATCGGAAGTAACCATCTGTGTGCCACAGCCAAGTGAAACACGGGCGTCTCCTTGACCTTTTCCAGTTTCTGGCATCCTCAACACTGAGGCACAAACGTCCCGGATCATGCCCAGAGAAACGCGCCACATGGCCAAAATGTTGGTAATAGCCAAACACATAAAATTCACCCACTACGTAGAGCTCAGTAAACACTCAGGCTGGAGTGCAGATTTTGCTCTTAAATTGTACCTCTATGAAATTACTACATTTGAGTTATCCGCTTATGGAGGAGCTTGATTGTTTGGAGGATGCAGAGGTGTTGTGGGAATGAGGCGTTCATGTGCTTCACTTCATGGAGCTGCGTTGAATGAGAGCTTCTCCCCACGCCCTGACACTTTGCACACGGGACCCTTTTCTAATCAGAAAACTTCTCAGTTCTTTGTTCACCCTCTCTACAGCAATGTGCCAGCACCTGGTGCATGTGTGTCTTCAAAAAACAGTGTCACCACACCGCGATTGGTTTATTTCATGCTACACCCAAAGCATGACTGACTAAACACAACCCTTATGTGCCTTACTTTGCGCTCAGATTACGTGCCGTGTAAATAACAAAAGTGGAGTTGGACACGCGCCAAATGCATTTCAACTATGCGCTCTAGACCAGTGTTTCTCAACCACTGGGCTGCGGCCCATTAGTGGGCTACGAATTTTTTTTTTCCAAGTTGAAGATAATTTTTAGTAGGATACAATATTAATATTACAATATTAATCTAATCAATGATGAAAATTAGATGTTTTAAACACCATATAAAACTTATAAACAACTGTTAAAATAATAAACAGTACATGATTCGTTGTAAGGGTGTACTCACACTATGCACTCTGGACTACGCCCAAGCACATTACGCCCCCAAAGTCCAGTTTGACTACTGTGAGCACTCTGGACTGTGGCTGGGACCGGCCCGCTGCCGCAGGTCTGGCCCGACTTGCAGAGGTGGTCTGGGGCGCGGTCCAACACGACTCTGCCGCGGCCGCATGAAGTGTGATTACAGACAACGCAGGAGTACTGACCTCACGTCACTGACATGAGTGTTCAATTTAACATTTACTACTAATTATTATTACTACTTGAATAATACAGTCAATTCATTCAACATTTGGGTTAAAAACAGGTCTGGTTTCTTAACTTAATTCCTGGGCTCCATCTGTAACAGGGAGTGATGCTGCATTCCATTAATAAGCTACTTTCAGCTTCTCCCAACTTCAACTCAGGGTCGCCACAGCAGATCCCACATGGATCTGCATGTAGATTTGGCACAAGTTTTACACCGGATGCCCTTCCTGACACAACTCCACATTACATGGAGAATGGGCAGGGTTCGAACCGGGAACCTCCCGCATTGTAAGGGGTCGCACTAACCACCACGCTGCCCCTGCATTCCATTAATACCATTTTTACAATAGAATATATAATCTATTGAATGGATTAGAATAGACAAAATAATTGGGGATCTTTTTTAATGGGCCTGACTAGTTCCAAGTATGAAGGTGGGCCTTAAAGTAGAAAAGGTTGAGAACCCCTGCTCTAGACTATATGCCATAGATCAAGAAAACTTAACAGAATGTAAAGAATCATATGACATTAATTATTACCAATATTAATACCCATCTTTCAGCTTCTGCACTGTAGGGAAAAGGTTACCTGGTTTGCATGCTTATGTTTCAAAGTTTCTCACGTACCCCCATGGATACATGCACCTGTTGTTGGCAAACACTGCTGATGTGTGCTGCTTGTGTCTTGCAGGCTTTCTGTACGACTACACTCAGACTTATGACTGTTCTTTCTACCTGGCTGGACTCTGCTACCTGCTCTCCTCCGTCTCCCTGTTTATGGAGCCGCTGGCGCAGCACTGGAAGGCGAGGAGGAAACTGAGTAATGCCAGAACTGAAAGCAGCTGCAGGACAAATGGCTGCTTCACCCCCGATCGTCTGCAGAATGGTGCCGTGTAGAGGAAGAAGATGCAGGGAATGCCTTCCATCTTGAACCAGATTGCTCATGGTTTACATGAGCCCACGTACCTGGAACCTGAATGTGATTCAATGCTTCCATAAGGGGACCTCAGTGACCCCTTAATTTCAGCAGGAGCACAACACAGGCCAAGAAGGAGGTTATGGCTGCAGTAACATGATAACTAAGAATATGTAATAGATGGGGAGATTTTTTTCTTCACTTTTGAAAGCCAAAATTTTTTTTTTTTTTTTTTTATATAAATTGTATCTGATCTTTGTTCTGTGTCATTCTCAACCTAAAATAGAAGCATCACACCCAAAGATATTTACATCCTCTACATACAACCTCTAGCAAGGTTAACAATTTTCTGATCATACCTTATTAGAACAACCGTTTTCCAACACATCATCATGACTAATCTGCAAAGGTTGTTTTTGCCTCATTCAGTTTAAAGATGCTGTTAAATTTTAGAACACATCCAGTTAAATATGTGTTACTGAGGAAATTTTAAAAATGCTTTTTTAAAACTAATAAACCTTAAATAAACAGACAATGTTCTGTTTACATGTAGATGTCATTCAATTTTGGAGTGGTGTGAGAAGATTAAAAAAATAAATAAAATAAATAACAGCAAAATTTTCTAATTTGTTGGTTTCCTCTTGATTTTTAGGAAACTTGCTGAAATTACTGCGCTTATTGTGGCGTCGAAACCATATGTTTGTCCACGATGACATTAATAGAAGCTTCAAACAAACGCTATGCGGCTGCTTTCTTCCTGTATGCTCACACACGTGCACTTTGGGCCAAGTTCTGATCATGCTGTATGACCTTTTACTGCCAAACGGTTAGGATATGTAGCACTTCATTGCAATCTGCTGAGAAGACGAAATGTTTAACCTACTTTGCACAGCCAAAAAACAAACAAACTAGTACCTGCTTCAGTACTTTAACAGATGTAACATATACATACAGAATGACTGTAGGCACAGAGGTAGAATGTATAGCATTTATTAATATTTGTGATTTTTAAAATGAATTTTAACCTAATCCTTTTGATTATGACAATAATACTGCTGCTGTTTGTGTTTTAGAGTAATTCCCATCAGCTGTTACTGTGGGACCTGATGATTAATGATCTTCCTCTAATCTGCAGCAAAATGACACCAGCTCTTCAAAGCTGAAATGTGTAAGATTTAAGAGGCTCCATAGTCGTCCCCAACATTTGGATTCTAGGTGGACTGAGGGCTGGTGGAACGCACAAGCGTAAACTTTTTTTTTTTTGTCTGTTTGGCTAGTATTTACAGAATTAGTCCAACTGGACTGATAGAAACAGCCTGTGAAGTGCCTACAGGCAGCCAATTAATCACAATGCAACCTCTAATTACATTGTTTTCTATTTAAGATTCTTACTGCTTGTTGGATCTTTTTTTAATGCAGATTTCTTGTTTTTCACCATTTGCCTTATAAGGTCCTGTGTTGTATCTTTACTAACTTTCTATGATGTCAGCCAAAGACACATTAGAAATCTACCTACAACTTGAACCTTTTTTTTTTATTATTATTTTTTTTTAAACAAAGGCATACTGGACATTATGTACATAAATGAAGACACTATAAACACCCACTATAGCCAATGACCACAGTAATAGATATTTGTTTATATACTGCCCTCTTGTGGCTGTAGATTGCTTCTGCTCAAAGAATGTTCTTTCAATTAGTACCAAATTATTTCCCCTCGACTCACTTTCACAGTACCGAGCAAAGCTCTTTGTATTGTTTCAATAACGGCAGTCTTGTGCTAAAGCTCTCTTGGCTTACAGGTTGCATTCACGACCAGTTTGCCTCTGTGCTGAGGGCCACGCTGAATATTTTCTACCATAAATCAAGAATGAAAATTATGTGATGCTTTAAAATGCCATTTTGATTATTTTACTCATCAGTTATCGACCTGTGTTGGATATTTTAAGAACTGTGGTTAAGCACTATCATGGAAGCATTTTTATGCCTTTTTGGTAAAAGTTTGAATACCACAGATGTTATTCGACAGTGTTTGATCTTACATCTTGGTTACAGCAGACACATTTAAGGGTGAAGCATTGTTTTGTCACTTTTCTGGATCCTGGGTTTGTTTACTGACCTTAGATGTTTAATCAGTTGTAGATACCCTGCTCCGAGCACCTGCAGGTCATTTTTAGGTCCTGTAACAGTGCACAGTCAGCTGCAATAAAGTGACTTGTGACAGGCCCCTTCTGTTGTTGTGTGATTCAGATAAGTGAGCAGCAAACACGCTGTCACAGGTCAGCTTATATCTCTGCTCGAAAGAAAGACGCACACATTGCAATATCTTCATCATGTTTTATTGACTTACCTCTGAAAATTACACGACTCATGTCATTCCATTCATTTCCATCTCAAGTTTGAACGAACAAATCCTTCGTGCACGTACAAAATGACTTTTTAAAAGTATATCATAGACTGTCACTGTTTTTGACACCAGAGCAAACTGGTTACTTACGGTAGTCGTCACCTGGACTGGAAACTGATGCACCAACTGCTTGCGAATTCAGTGGAAATCTGTACAAGAAACATGAAAACCTGTTTTAATCCTGTCAACAGTTTATAAACCTCAGTGTTGCCTAACAACACACACACACATATATATATACACACACACACACATACACACACATACATGAGCTCTCATATACTCTTATATGAAGGTCATTTAATACCGGTGACTGCTTTATATTAAAATTAACTGCACTAAGGATGGATTAAGAATTCATTGCACACTTTGATTGACACAAGAGAAACACTTGAAAATTGTATGGCATAAGGTGCATTCAAGAACAGGTGTTTGTACAAATAAGTAATGACACACTCGCTCAGCAATAGCGTATGTGAGGGTATTGTTGTGTGACTTGGACAAAAACTTGGAATGACTGAAGGTCAGCCAAGGACACGTTTCATTTTGACAACTATCAGTCAAAAGCCAAGGTCAAAATTTGAGCCCAATGCGTATAGTCAGGAGTTATTTAAAATGGCTATTCTGATGAATTGGTCAAACTGTTTAACTCAGTTTGGAGCCTATATGGATGAAATGTGGTGGAAGGCTTGTGTGTTAGTCAAAGACAAGGTAGTTAAATTTTGGACAGGGCTGCTCAATTGTCAAGTCCACACAGAACCATATATTACGGGATCACCGAATCACTAAGAATTCATTTATGATTTGGTGTTAAACATGTAAGGCACATGTGTTGCACTCCCTGAATCGCCCTTCTAGTTAATAACTTTTATTAGCAAATATTTAAGGTTAGTTTTACAAAGATTAATGACAAAATTGAAAAAGAGAATCCAGCAGCTTGGCTAAAAAAACAAAAAAACAACTGGATTTCTTATAATTTGAAGACTTTTAATGATCAACCTGAGCTAATTTTGAATGTTAGGTTTGTCTATTTTGTTAAAGTAATTTATTTTTAGAAAATTAAAAAAAAAAAAAAAAACCTTTATAGGTTTACAGCCAAATATATGATTCCACAAAGATAACAGTGGATAATAATTAATGAATTAATTCATCAACATTATGTTCTTGTGAAACCATGGTTTACAAAAAAATTAATAAAAGCTTTAAAGCTCTACACCAGATGCATTGTTTCATCTTTGAGGTTGAGCACTCTTATCACAGTGAAACATAGACGCCTTTCATTATTTTAGCACCAACTTTGCTCCATTATTGTTTAAAATTGTGCACAGCACTGTGTACCCCTGTTGCTTGTTTATGGCACAGTCAAAATGCCTGCAAACCGAATTCGGACTGCAAACCCCTCAAATTTCATGTTTTTCAAGGTATATTTTTATGGATTTGTTTTTCCTCAGAAGTGCAATTAAATGTTTGGAATGATATACTCTACATCACTTCAATCGTGTTGAGCTGGCAGACTGATAAGATGCCATTCTGCTTTTGATTAGCAGCTTCTCACTGTGGCTGCATGTCAAACAGCACATGTTGTGCAGTGTGCTGCACAGCCCGACTCTAATGGAAGCAGACTAAAAGCAGCACATCGAGTTGCTCAGTGGAGGCGTGGGATTTGCAGAGTGCAGGTTTGGACCATGTGCCATTCTTGCGTTTGTATTTTAATTTCACTAAGTACTGGTTAGACACTGGGGATGTAATTTTCATTTTCTAGATTACACCAGATTATCTTCAAATTACATTTATCAAACTGATGATAATTAATTTTTAATGCTTAAGGTTTAACAACAAATAATTCAATCTACAGGCCATAAAGTGACAAAGTGCTTATTGTGATCTCCCACCACTGCCATGACAAACTTATTACAACTAAATCATTTACATTCAGGTCCATAAGATGTTGGACAGTGCCTCTGTACACCAAAATGGAGTCGATATGAAACAATCAAAGATGTGCTTGGAGTGTACACTTTCAACTTTGATTCAAGGGGTTGAACAAATCATCACTTTTACAGTCAGTTTTCTTTCGACAAGTCAGCGGATGGATACATGATCATTTCCAAGTCACTGGATATGTCTTGGACTTAATTTACATCAATCATTAAGAAATACACACAGTATGGTACTGTATGGAAAATATGTCAGGAGTAGGCAGTTGTCAAAAACTGAGTGACCATGCAAGACTAGTGAGGGAAGCCATCAAGACACCAATGACAAGTCTGAACTATAGGCTTTTATGGCTGTGATGGGGTAAACTGTTATTGTGCAACTTTTGTCTGTTGCATCACCAGTCACAGCTTCACGGTGGAGTGGAACGAAAAGGATTTTCTTATAAAGACATGAAATTTGAGTTAGTTTGCCAGAAGGCAAATGGGAGCCTGGATTTGTATTGAAGCCCTTTTCTGCTCCGCTCCGAAGCTGTGAGTGGTGATGCAACAGGCAAAAGTTGCACTTCTCGGTTTTTCCCCATCACAGCCACAGAAGCCTATTACTCCTTCAGAGTTGTGACTTTGTGGCTTCCCTCACTCGTCTCCTTCTTGCACAGTCACTTAGATTTTGAGAACTACCTACCCCAGACAGATTTACTATACAGTACCATACGGTTTGCATTTCTCAATGACTGATGTAAATGAACTCCAAAACATATTCAGTGACTTGGAAATGTTCGTGTCCATCCACTGCCTTGTCCAAAGAAAACTACCGGTAAAAGTTACGATTTTTATTAAGAACAATCCATAAAGTTTGTCCAATTAGTTGCGGTTCTTAATTGGTTGTGATATTTAATCACCTTGAATTAAAGCTGAAAGTCGACACTGCAAACACATCTTGCTTCATTTAAACTTCATCAGGGTGGGGCAGAGACAAAATTACAAAATTCTCATCACTGTGCAACTTACGGACCTGACTGTAGATCTTCACCAAGGCTTTGAAAACAACACAATGTGCAGGACTTTTGGTCAATAATAGGTTATCAGCTGCAGCAGCTCAATGCCAAAACAAAATCATTTGCACTACTTCAGATGTTTAACAGCATTTAGAATACTTGTCAATCTGCGCAATTTCAACAAAATCATAAAGGCGGCTTTGAAGTGGCACCATATAGAACAGGTTAGCCAACAACAAATGGCCCTATTAATCTTTTCTTTTTCTAAACACTAGGTTATGGATTGACGCCAGTTGCCATCTGCGAGAACTACTTTTGGTAACGTGTGTGTGTGTCATTTGGCATTGTAAAAGGTGTGGTGCTGACACTTTCTTACCACTGCTGCCTCAGCCATCGACACAGAGCTGGCAGGCAGCGTTTGTTTTCCGTACTCACCACCAGGCTGCTAGTTCAGCGGCCGTGCAGTGATGTCACCTGTGCAGGGGTGCGATGTGTCAGGTAGCTGTGAGGAGAAGCAGGCGCTCCAAGGTCCTGAAGATGGCAGTTTCCTCAGCAGAGAACACACCGCTTGTTTTTACACAATGTACCTACGATGGATAATAGCAGGAAGCAGAAAAGGTTTCTTTTCTGTGTAAAATTAACTTCTAAAAAAAAAAAGAAAAAAAAAAAGGCTTTTAACAAAGTAAAGAGGTGTTGTAGAAGTATCTGTGGAGGGAGCGGTCCGCAGTGTGGACTTCTTCCAGCGATGAAAAAAGGAGAAAAAAAAAAAAAAAAAGGATAAACAATTTGGCCTCTTTCATATTCAATTTCCATGCATGGTGGAATAAACCTGGAGAACGCACTTCTTGACTCGCCTCCTCAGAGAGGGTTCAATCAGAGGAGCACATACCGGCGCAAAACAAGACGGCTGGGCCAACAGGATTCCTAGCTGAGATTTGAGCCAATCCAAACATAAAGTCAAATCACATGAAAAGTTGTCAAAGTGTTAAAAAAAAATAAAAGTAAACCAGGCCGCAGGTTCACATTCAGGATGAACGGTAGGTGCTATGACATTTCACAGGGATGTCGCTCACATTCTCCAGAGTGGAGTGTGTGATCGCCGGCCGTGGACTCCTATCAGAACCAGGAACAAAGACGCGGCAAAGACTGGCGACTGTGACGACGCCGCAACAGGAAACCGCCGTGTGCTGTGGCTTGCTCCGTCCCTGGCTTGCCGGACTGCAATGCAAACTGGATACGAGCAGGAAAGATGTGGCAGTGGAGTCTCCTTGATCCTGCTCAGGCGTTCACATGCCAAGTACAACAGTCGCCGTTAACGGGGTAGTTAATTACAACGGGCAACTGAGGAGAGCACAACAGGCATGAAAGCAAACAGCGATCCTCAAAACGAAAGCGGTGTCTCCCCTCTCTGGTGCTAACAAACCCAACATCGTCTCCCTTTTCGTGTGCCGAAACCAATATTTCATGTGACAACTCCTTCGAGACACAATAAGGCTTGTTTCTTCAACTCACTTCCATCGAAGAAACAGGTTTCCCTTCTAATGAAACAATTTATTGATATTCGGTCACATTAAGTGCTCAAATGCACTTGCAGGTATGTGAACAGCTTCTCACGGGCTCTATGATGTTTTCCATTCCCATGACATCAAGTGTACATTGCTCAAAATTCCATTTCAAACAGAAGTCATCACAGGTGCAGAAGGCCTACACAACTTAAACGCTGCCCCACAAACACTAGGTCGCCTTCTCTGCAGGGGTGTGGAGTTCTGCTCTCGTCTCTTCAGGACTCCAGCGATGAAGCGGGATAATGTTCACACACAACTTTTTTTCTTTTTTCCCCCCCCCCACACATCAATCATTTTTTGAAATCTGCTGATTCAGAGTGGGCAACTTGTGCTTGACAGACATACAAAGGCAGTAATAAAATACTGGAAGCAGGCCTCCGGAACATGTTGGCAAGCATGAGGACGATACTGTCCAAATTAGCTCTAAAATTTCAAGAGTTCAAACAGCTTTGAAATTACAGGCCTACTTACTGAACAAATTACAAGTATTTGTTACTTTGTACCCACAAATTACTCATATTAAAGCCAGCCTTGGAGAAGCTATTGGCATCAAAGCAATAAACGAAACGGGCTGTCAAATATCACAAAGTTGTTAGTCTAAGCTTGCAGTTCATCACTACCGTACTTTTTCTATAAATCACATTACACAGATCTCTAGTGTAGGGATGCACAAAGTAAAGTACAAAATCATAAAAATTATGATAAGAAAACATGTCTGACTATGCTATGTGTGTGATCTTACGAGATGTTGGCTGCGTGATGATTTCACATCCGGTAGGATTCAGTATTCTGCAGTTAACTGTATCAGTGAATACATACTGGGTTCATCGTCTATATTGAGAAACATAAAGATCCACTCAAATCAAAACCTTGAACCTCAATTTATGTTAACTGCTTGTTGAACAGAATGTACCAAATCACTGAGCTTTATGAGCCATGTCTGAAGAATTTAACAACCATTAAAGTGTTACCAGGGTTCTGTCGCACGAAAAAAGTAGTTGTGTAACTTGTGTACCAAATCATCCAACAAAATACTTTGAAATCTAGAGCTACAACAATTAAATGATCATTAACCAATTATTAAATTAATTGCAAATATTTTGGGACTCTTAATCATTTGACTGTTTTTTAATGTCCAAATTCTGATTTCAGCTCCTTAAATGTGAGTATTTTTGGGGTTTCTTTGCTCCTTTTTGACAGTAAACTGAATATCTTTGGGTTGTGGACAAAACAAAACATTTGAGGAACACTGAGGAACACTTGGGCTTTGAGAAACGCTGATCAATATTTTTCACCATTTTGTGACATTTTATGGACCAAACAACTAATGGATTAATCCAGAAAATAATCAACAGAATAATTGATAATTAAAATAACTATTAGTTGCAGCCCTATGAAATATGTTAGGATTTTATTTTCTGTCTTTTTGTGTCTCAGGAAGAGGCAAAGCTGTATGCAATTTTGTTTTTCCATGAATGACTTTTTTTGGCACTTTACGTGTTGGGATTTTTAAAAATGTGTAAACTACTTTTTAATGAGAAAATATTTGAATGCAAGGTTGAAAATTATTGGTAGAGTTTATGGTTATGATCTACTGGTAAATTAACCAAAGCATAATCGACTATTCAGAAAATAATTAATAGCCTAATAAAAAAATAATCATTAGATTAATCGATTAATTGAAAAAATTATTGATAGTTAATCAATTACCAAAATAATCATTAGTTGCAGCCCTACAGAAATCTTATTAAACCATACCTGTCATTTAGATGTTTGAGGCCAAAATATAGAAACATCAGACATGTGACTGGAAACCATTTTCTTCACCTTAAAACTGAAAAGGATAAACTAAAAACATTGTCTATCCTGGGCGCCATTAGCTTCGGTTCATTCTGGTACACCAATAATTATCAAGTTGGTCATGCAATGGCTAATCCATAGCAAGCAATCTTTACAGGATGTGTACAGTGTTTAACCATCAGACCAAGCTGGTTCAGTAATGTTATTTATCCACTGTGTGCTCCTTTTGATCGCTATTCCATTATGGTGCAATGGCATCATGCCACTATTACTGTCTGAAAACAACTGTCATAAAATGGCAGCTGGCAAACCGCGGGTTGCTTACGGACCAATAAGAGTATTTGGCAGCTAAATAACATCACTAAACCAGCTCCATCCACTGGGTAAATAAAGACTTTTTTGAAGCATTATGTACTTTAGAAATTATCTGCAGTGTTAATTGCTGAGTGATTTGCCATAAAGTGCCTCAACAGTGCTGCTGTAAAAGTTCAACAATAGTTTCACATTCAGCTGCATTGTTATCATGTTAGGAAGATGAACATTTTAACGCATTGCACCTTTGAAGTGCTTAATGGCATATCTTTCAGCACTTTCCACTGGAAACAATTGCTAAAATATGCACAGCAGTCATACCGTTTGCCATGATGGACACCTCTCAAACAACTGCTTAAAATATAACCATGTTGATTTTAATGATTTAGCAGAATGTACTGAAGCCAATGGGCCATAAAAGAAAGCAAGTGTACTTTTAACTTCTTTTCAGTTTTGTGGTTTAAAAAAAATTTAGGAACGCAAGGCGTATTACACATCAAAATGACTGACATGGTCCTTTGAATCCAAAAATACCATGCTTGAGTTTTGTATTGAACCATCATAAATGTTTTTTATACATATAATAGAACCATTATTGCACCATAATGCAAATATATGATATAGGTACTGTTCATTTCCCTCTCAGATACACAAACAAAGACACAATGACAACAAATATCAATGCAATCCAAAGTAAATTAATGAAACAAATCACATTACCAAAGTAGAGATGGCAAATTCAACACCGCAGATCAATTTGTAACCAACTCGTTCAAAGGCTCAGCATTTACAACTGTTACATCCCTCAAATTTCATTTCAGCTAATTTATAATTGTAGTTCTGAATCTAGATGCCGCAATAACAAGACAGCAAATTTTGAAATGTTTCATAACAATGGTGGCTTCAAATGATTAGAAAGTGGTTCAAAGCTTTGAAATTGCCATCTCTGCTGAGAAGCTTGTAATGTTGTCTTTGTAAAAGTTGAACTCTATAACAGAGACATTGATTAAGTGAATGGTCATTTTTTGAGACTGTTTTCTAGTTTTGTTGTCATGTCTTACATTTTTTTTTTTACAGTTATGTGACCCCCTTCCAATTGCTTATATACTTTTGAGTAGAGCTGGCTGTGAAAGATTTTGTATTTTGATATAAATTCATTTCTATACTCGTGTTGATGAATGAAGGTACATTTCATTCCTTACATTTGCTTTGTTGTTGGTCTGAAAGATTTTACTGTTGGTTAATCTGAGCCATTACACACCCTTTGATAACCTTTCATACACTCATCCTGTTATGTTTTTAAAAAAACACATTCTTCCTTATTAGCAGATTACATAGCAACACAAACACACACAAAAAAGCCATACTAGTGTACCCCATGAATGCAGAACACACAGCATGCAAGAGTTCCTGACAAACAAGTTGTTTTTTTTTTTTTTTTTTAAACATTGGATCTTAGCGTGCTGATTTTTTTTAAGACGCTCCTCGGACCACAATCATGACCAGATAGTCCTCTTCACTTTTAGCCAAAGCTTTGGCAGAGGAATCCAGGAACTGCTGAGAGAACTCACAGGGAGGGAACGCATGAAGAACCCCTGTGTTGTCTTTATCTCTGCTCCCTCCCACAGGCAGGCTGATGACTCCAGCTGCTTGTTTTTGGTTGAGGTAGGACACCAGGTTGCGAAGAGGCCGCTGAGTCGAGGCGGCAGGGTCAGATGAAGACGCGTCCTCGGTCCTTCCAGGAACTGCCAGCAGGATGGCGTAGCCTCCCGGCCCCGCCACCTTGATGCGTCGCGAAACCTCGTCGAGTTTGGGCTGGTCCAGGCGGAGGCGCTGGGTGATCTTTAGCTCGCTCACCTGGCGCCCTGTAGTGGCTTCAATAAGCAGGTCGCTGGCTACATTGCTGTCACCCTGCAGCAGATGCATGTTGGCTGGGAAGTTGCTGTTCTTCAGCAGCAGCATACCTTGCCATGCCAAACTCAGCTTGGTGCCGTCCGGCTTGGACGGCTGGCCTCCTTTAGAGCTGCCATCAGAGCGCTCTCTCTTAGCCGGCCCTTTGCTGCCATCTCCAGCTCTGCGCTTTCGCTCTCCCACTGCGGAAACAGCAATGCTTGCAGGTCCCTTGTCAGAGAGACTTTGACTTTTGAGTCTCCGTTCAACCCCGCTTCTTTCCATGCTACTGTGACGCTCCCGTGCTGGAGAGGATCTCTCACTCCGGAGGGGACGCTCTGAGTCACTGAATCGCCCTCCGTCTCTGCTGCTACCCCCAGGACTGCCATCTGGGGAGGCACGTCTGCGCCTTACTGTCCTCTCAGTGCTGTCGGGAGAGTGGTCTATATGACGGCCATCTTCCATTATGCGTCGCTTCCGTGCAGGTTCGCGTCCTTGCAGCTCTCGTTCCAAAGACCAAGGCTCCCGTGGCCGCCGATCACGTTCCAAGTGCTCTAGAGGCTCAAAAGTTGAGGCACGAACCCGTTCACGAATAGCAGGGTTGGGCCACTCGGTACCAGGAAAGAGTTCTCTCTCCCTAAAGTGCAGCGGAGGTGGAGTCCTTTCCCTGACCCTCAAAGGTTCAGGCGTGGCTCGATGGACAAATGACTCTGCCACCATGTCAAACGGTGATATTGGGAGAGGCTGCAGGAACTGCTGCTGGTAACGGTGCTCAGTGTGTGCAAAGTCCACTCTGAGTCTTCTCTCAGGACCACCCAGTGGGAAGCCCCGCATGTGTTTGCATGCCGCTTGTGCAGCGTCCAAACTTTCGTACTGAATGTAGGCCCAGGCGTCCCCTTTTCTGTAGTCAATGGTCCTTATGGTACCAAAGCGATCAAACTCCCTAGCCAGGGCAGCCAAAGGTACCCAGGGTCCAAGTCCGCCCACCCACAGGCGTGTGTTGGGAGTGGCTTTACCATAGCCTATCTTTATATGGTTGCGACCCACTAGTTTTCCAGACATACTGAGCTTAGCACGGTGAGCCATGTCAAGGTTCTCAAATTTCAGAAAACCATATGTGCTGGTTTGTCCCCATGTGGGCCTTTTAATGTCCACCTCTGTTATAACTCCAAACCTTTCAAAAGCTCTGCGTAAGTCCGCCTCTGTCACAATTATGTCCAAGTTGCCCAAAAACAATGTCCTGTTGGCTCTTTGGTCATCTTCTGGAGATATAAAATCCTCCTCTCGAAAAGCTGCTCGCTCTGCGATGAACGCCGGACGCGTTCTGGCTTCGAACAGGGCGAACTCCCTGTCCCGCTCCAGGTCTCTGGGCAGAGGGGGAGGCGGAGGAGGAGGGAGCCGTCCTAAAGCCAGCTGCTGCAGCCTGTAGTCTCTGTATCCGAGCCCCGTGGGCGACAGGGGTCTCTGCAGGTGTCTGTGGCTCTGAGCTGCTCCACACAGCTCCCTCTCCACAGGGGAGCGGCTCCTCCGCCTGTTGGCGTACACCGCCTCTATTTTCAGCGGCCTCTCGTACAGCACCAGCCGGCCTCGGGCGTGCTTTGCGGCTCGGGCGTCCTCCGGCTTCCGGAAATTCACGAAGGCTATCCGCTCGTCGTTGCTGCGGCCTAACTTAACGCTAACATCACCGAATTTCTTAAACTCGTGAAAAAGTCCGTCTTCTATATCTTCGTCGCTGAGCTGGGACCCCAGGTCGCTGATTTTGAGAGTTTTGTACTCACTCTCGGCGCCGGGCGGCTG
>OMMV01051203.1:4442-15614 GCA_900302635.1 Chatrabus melanurus | reverse complement strand
CAAACTTTTGACCCCTATACAAACTGCACATGACCTTTGTCACCATTTTTTCTGTTTTTTGCCCCATAACTCCAGAACATTCAGTCATAGATAGTCCAAACTATACCTTTTTGGAATCTTTATGATCAGGCAAATAATATGGTATATGTTTCAATATGATTGGAGGATTTTTATATTTTGACCCGTGTGTAATCCTTCATTGACCCCTCATGGTCCTCAGAGGTCAAATCCAACTTGGCTCCATATCTGAAAATAAACCTTATGGTATGTACTAACTGTGGTAGAAATTTCATGCTTGTACCACAAAATGCACGATTGTTTTGGTTGTCTGCTGCACTACAAAGCCCATCTCTGCACCACACTTCATTATTATCCATTTGTGTCTTTTTGAAATATCCTGCTGACAAACTTGGCTGAAAACATTATCTTCTTCATAGATATCAACATTCAAAAACTAATATAAATAACATAATATATAACAATAATAATGTTATAATATAAATAACAAATGTACACAAATGCATGCCTCTCACTGATAAACGAGTGAGAGGCATGCATCATCACTAATAAAATCTAGGCTGTGGGTTGCTTAAACATTCATTCATTTTCTGAACCTGCTTGTTCCAATTAAGGGTCACAGGGTGGCTGGAGCCGATCCCAGTGGTCATTGGGCAAGAGGCGGGGTTCACCCTGGACAGGTCGCCAATCCATCGCAGGCCCGACACATATAGACAGACGAACACAATCACACTCTCACTCACACCTACGGTCAATTTAGAGTCACCAGTTCACCTAACCTGCATGTCTTTGGAGGTGGGAGGAAGCCGGAGCACACCGAGGGAACCCACGCAAACACGGGGAGAACATGCAAACTCCACACAGAAAGAACCAGGTCGGAAGCGAACCTGGGACCTTCTCGCTGTGAGGCAACAGCGCTAACCACTAAGCCACTGTGCTGCCCTCCAAAACCAACATATTATTGCTTAAACATAAGTAGTAACTAGAAAAATGCATGGCATTAAGGGGCGAGCCAGAGTGATGTATATGTGCAGGTGAAACCATAATGATCACATCACATGTTAAAAAAAAAAGTACTTACTGTCTTTTGAAACATACTACATTTAGTTTTTTTTAAATGCATTTTAACAGTGGATTTACTTTCAATATCATTGAACGGAAAACCAAACGAGTCAAAAACACAAACGCATTTAATCTGAAATTTAAAGAGTTAAAACTGACCCCGATGCTCCCCACTCTCTGTCCACTCAAGGCCACGCCTCCAATGCTTTTTGCTGCAGGACCGACAGTGCCAGAGGGAAACGACAACAACAAAAAAAACAACACTTTTCAGTGAAATAAACCAATAATTTGTCAATGTTTCACAGCGGTTATGGTTGCAAACCATGTGAAAAGCTCTTTTTGCTTTTAAGTCAGTGTTGTTGAAGACTTTAACAGAGTACCGCTGAAACTGCTGTGACGTAAACGGAGGCCTTAAGTTTGATACGGAGTCACACACACTGATACCAAACAACAAAAAAATCGTCTTTCAAAACAGAATGCAACACGGCGAAAGCATGGAGCAGAATATGAAACAGACGTTTTTCTATGGTCCAAATAAATCCCGATGTTCACCATACAGCGTCCTCGCGCAGCATTAGCATGCTAATGCCAGCAGGCAATAACGAGTAGCCCTTATCGTAAGCAACACAAAATAATACGACTAGCGGCCATTTCTGGTTTGTTTTCTTGAAAAACAGTAGTACACGTATACTTAGAAAGTGCGTCGTTACCGCCTTGGTCAGCCAAACGTGAGGCTGCCAGTGCGCTTCTTGGAGTGAGCAGCAGTGTTTGCACATGCGCAGAACGTGACCAACATGCAAACATACATACATCCAAAGAAATTCCCATTCAACACACTAGTAAGGGCTCACTTCTGCTTACCCAATTATTAGTTGACAACAAAGATACCATTTATGTCCAGCATATCATATTTTATATTATTTACAAGTAGTATTTTCCATTCTTTGAATCTTAGCCTTGAACAGAAATTGGATTTCAAATGGTCAAAACTTCTATAAGTGCTTAGTGTAGCTGAAAGTGTCTTGAGTTATGCTCGTCTTTGGATATTCCATGATATGTCAGTGATTTTTCTACCTGATATATTTTAATTTCTGTCATGTATTTTACTGTGATTTGTAGCATTTTTTTTTTATTTTTTTACCAACGATCAACCTTTGCAAGCCCATGGTAGGATCCTCAATTGAATGGAACATATGCAAATTTTCCATTAAAACCAAAAGTGCCAGGAAATGCCACAGATGGGCTGTTGTGCTTAAGCACTCGGGGACCTGAAGGGTCCACAGACCACCAGGCTAGCACCCTCCCACTCAGCTTGGTCCGACAGACGCAGTGCGACTCCCACCTTTAACAATCTGACTGCTTAGATTTTTTTTTTTCTTCTTAACTGAAAGCCCTGCCATCACTTCCAAACCAGTTCTGTAGTATTACTCAGGGGGGATGACAAAATGCATACAAAGTTAGTCAGACATTTCAGGCCGATTTACTTCAAATTTTGCTATTTTTTAAAATCTGATATTCTATGGTATAAAAAGTTGTAGAGGACATATTACTGAATGTTTTCATTTTTTGTTTGGGCTCACTGGGGCTCAAAATTTATTTATTTATTTTTTACATTTAAAAATCAAGTTGAAAATAAAACAAATGTTTGTGCAAGAGATTTGGTGGTCAAACAAACATAAAACAAATAAAAAATTGAATCATTCCAATACACCCACAGTGCACAAAAGTAAAACGGTATAATTTACCAAAAATGCCAGCGTGTGCCACAGATGTCACGGTCAGGGTATATGTTGAGGTTCTTTTAAAAATACCTGGAATTTCCACTGCATAAATAAACCAGTCAAGTAGAAGCTTTCAGACAAACAAAGGTCCTTTATTAAAACAATAACATGAAAAATTCCAGAGTGAAAACCAACATAAATACAATTGGAACACTGTAAATACATTAAAGTTGACCACAAATACAATCTGTAGCTAAAAGTAACCCCCATAAAACCTGTCTATAATGAAAGCAATAAATAAGACGGCACCTGGTGCAGGTTCTAGAAAATTTTAAAGTGATCCATGAGCACATGCATAGCTTTATGACATGAATACCATGCCTTGCCACTAGGAGGCACTGTTGTGTAGCTGTTAACAAGCTGTGAGAGCTTTGCTGTGTATTACAAGCTGCTGTAAAACGAGCTAGAAGTGATTTAGTGCCACTAGATGTCGCACTAGCACCAACATCTTAAACCAAAACGCCGACTTCCCTTCCTCTCCTCTTTGTAGCAACCTCTTCAAGGACAATCCAAGAGACCAACGAGGAATTTAAGGCGATGACTGGGACCATTCAGCTCGGGAGGAAGCTCATCACCAAGTACAACCGCAGAGAACTCACTGACAAACTGCTTATTTTCCTGGCGTTAGCACTCTTTCTGGCCACAGTTCTTTACATCCTGAAGAAGAGGCTGTTTCCATTCCTGTAGACTGCTGGCACAGAATACTCAGTCCACAGTCACCTCAAAACCTCTGAACGGTCCTCACACATTACTTGCTGCTGTATCGACTGAACGTCATCCTGTAACATGACGGTAAACTGCACAGGTTCATGCAGTGTTTTATTTATAGAAATATTTCATGTACACGATGTTGATTGTACAACGGAAGGACTCGTTTTTCTGAAAGAATTCGAGGATACTTCACAAAGTTCTCGGCCTCGCCCAGAAACGCCACATCACAGGAGAAAGATTGTTCTCGCATTATTTTTCAACATAGCCTCCCTTAACTTCAACGCACTTAGTGCACCGATGTGGAAGCTTCGCTATCCCTTCGCGGAAGAAGGCCACATCTCGAGGGAGTTACGCCCCTTGTTTCCGGGTGAGGCCGAGAACTTTTTGAAGTCCCCTCATATGTACTTGTAAGCACAGCAAACTGTGCCAGATGTGTAAAGGGGGTATCTTACCTGCGATTTTTCGCATGTGGTAAATTTGCGACCTGATTTTTCGCAAATGTTTCATTTTTTTATTTTATTTTATTTTTTTGGAAACACGCGAGTTTTTTTTCTAAATTTGCGAGTATTTTGAGACTGCGCTACTGTCGCGCAACTATTTTGCAGCAAAATGTCCCAAATCGACAGAAAACATGCAAATAGGCCACAGCATTGCTGCGCTATAAGTGCGACATTTATGCGAAAATCCAGCGACAATCGTGCGATGTCATAAAAAAAATTTAAAAAGCGACTAATTTGTGACTTGCGGCTGTCGTGCAACTGTCATGAGAAATGTATGCGGCATAGTGGCGACTCCAAGTGCGGCTAGTATCTAAACCCCTGGTTCCAGAGCCACGCTGTCAGTTCCACACCATCGACTCGGCAACATCCTCTGAGTGCCGTCTCCTGGCAGCTGCTGCCCTCCTCACAACCACCATCCCGCATGAGGAAGCAAAGGACGCCCAGGTCTGTGTGGTAACAGAACCGGTTGGCAGGCTCGGATGGTACCATAAGCTGATGAGGCTGTTTGAACAGGAGACTCTCAGAAGCTTCAAGAACCTTCTCAGACTGGATGCAGATCCATTCCCAGAACTTGTGACGAGAACCTGCAACATTTTCGCAGCCTTTGCGGCCATTATGAGAATGTCGCGCGGCACTCGTGCGCTAAAAGAGACAGCTTTGATACAGGTTTGCTATTATTTCACGTCAGAGCAGTCGCGGGAAATTTTTAACTTTTAAATTTTAAAAATTCCTGCGTGCAGTTTTCGACAACTTGCGACAATTCTGCGAGCCCGCGGCTGTCGCGGGGCTTTTTTTGCAAATAAAAGCAAAAAAAAAAAATCATAGGTGAGATACCCCCTTAAGTAATGCTGTGCGTTGCTTTTGTCGAGGTCGGATGTGAGGCGAGATCGTTGACCCATTTGGACCTTTTACATTTCTATGAATTTGTGAAAGATTTCTTCTTTTTTTTTTTTTTTGTTTGTCAAAAGTGAACAGGATAGTTCCAGAGATTCTTAAAGGAGGAAGTCTCTGCGACCACTTTAACCCAACGTTAGCTTCAACAGTTCACAATGCAAACTTTCCTGATGGGAATAAACTCACATTTAAGTGTGACATGGTGTGAGTTCACATTGAAAAGATTCACATTGGGATTCTAAAAAGTTTAGCTAAATGTAAATTTGAACATAGTATTTTTTTTTTTGAGACTTGTAACGCTTTCTGACGGCATTACAAGAAGTGTCACAGTTCATTTCAGTATTTCATGAACATTATGAAGACAAAACGGTGTAAGTATATTACCGGTAATTTGAATTTTAGCTCTGCATTATCACACCTTTAAATGCCTTATTTAAGCTTTTTTTTAACACGTGGGACCATGATGAACTAGAGAAATTCTGAAGTAAATAAAATAATTTAACCAATACTCTTATAGTTTGCTCTTTTAATTTAAAGCCACAAATCATGTCCAGGGGTTTTGTAGGGTTTTTTTTCTTTTTTCCCTGTTGTCATTTTCTCCAATAATAGATTTGAATTCCTAATTCCATTGTAGCTACTGGTAAAGGAATGTCTTTGGAACTAAAATGTATCGTGTAACTTTTAAAAAGATTTAAGACCACTCTCCTTTATTTACGGTTGTCTCTTTGTTGTATCCAGTTGGTGCGCAGACGAGAGAAAAGTAAAACATCTTCAGAGTGCGCTGCACTCTGAAGATGTCTGCCCACGTTGGCTTTGGGGTCCGCAGCAGCGGTTGAGCTGGCAGAGATAGAGCAGCATGCGTCATGCCTGGGTTCAGATAAGACCCGGAAGAGCAGATTATTCCGACCCGTTTCCCCTCTCCCTTTCCAGCGTGGGTGGAAGGTGAGGGTGGATATTTTTAGGTGTGTGTGCTTTTCTTATCTGACGTTGGCTTTTCAACACCTTGGGGCAGAGGGTGGCCAGTGGGGCGACGTGACCTTGCAGTCCCATCCACATTTACCTGGAATTGATGTTTTGTTAAATATGTTAATGTTATCAGTATTGATTGCTAATGAATAACAATTATCCCACCTTCATCTCTGTGTGCAGAGTGTATTTCTTTTCCGGTGCGCACACAAGATGCTCGAGAGATACCCGAGCGTCTCTTACTTATTTAAAGTGGCCGCAGTCGAACAAAGCTGTTCATTTAACACTTAAAACAAGGCCTCTGGCTCTCTGTCAAGCAAATTGGACCATTTGCGTTTAGCACCGGGAGAGTGTCAGTCACTTGTTTGTGTGTACGGACAAGTGGGTTTGCTTCTCAGGGGAGCCGATCTGACGGCGTAAATACAGGAACCAGACGGCTGCAAACCCAGATTCATGTAAATACTGATGCTTGAAAGACAATGGCGCTTGCTCATTTTCACTTAGCTTGCATTCGCAACTGAAACACAGCTGTAAAATGGAAAGGTTTTAGTAAAAGATCAAATCAGATATGCTGAAATATTTTCACACCAAATAATAAATGCTTTGGATCAAGTAAATTAAAAATTGACTTTCTGGCCATCTTGGTTTTGCAGTTGGACATTTCTTGCCATAACGATGAATAAATATGAGAATTATTAATCCAGATCAAGGTCATGGGTCACGGTTAACTTGCATGTGTGGCTAACTGCAGGGTTGTAAAATGTTTAAACGTAACCTTTTAAACCCGTTGAAGTATAGCGAGGGAAGCTTCCTAATAGCCACTCGAGCAGTTTAACCAGACACAAACCATGTGGCAGTTGTAAAAATGTTTGGTCATATCGTTGATTTAGAGCTGGAACCGGTTCACCCACGTTGGCCAGAGGACTCGAAAATGTTACACAGTGCTGTGCAAATGTTTTAGGCACATTTAATATACCGAAATCTCATGCAAATCATGAAAAGCTGCGAAATATCTGATATTTATGAACACGTAAAATGTGTGACCAATTTTTATGTTTAAAAACAGTCTGACGTGCACTCTGCAATTCATCAATGAAAATGGGGTTGTATTAAACTGGGTTTTTACAGTCATTTTCTTATTGAGTTATTGGCAACTGTTTTTGTGTTCCTGGGAGCACACCTGCAAAGAAATAAACATGGTTTTAAATGAAACTTTGCAAGTTGATAATTGCGCAATTTATTTAAATAATTAAATTAATTTTGTTGGCATAGGAATGCATGGACATTCCAAATGACATTTTCTGTCTTTACACTGGTTTAAAAAAAAAAAAAAAAACTAGTTTTATCAAATTTCTAGGATGCCTAAAACTGTTTTTTTTGGGGTGGGGGGGTAACTGTCTAGTCATTATAGTTATGATTTAGCGTCTAATTTTTATGTTATTGGCAATAATATCTCTTTAAATTGTTAGATAAATATAGCAGTATAGCCATTATTATTATTGTTGTTGTTGTTGCTAAACTATAAAAATAGGCTGTGATTTCATATCCAATAAAAAGTCTGATTTTCTTGAGGGAAAAAAAAGACAATTGAAACTTGTAATTCTCTATTTAAAGACTTGATAAACTTGTGACATAACGTTGTGCTTTTAATATCTTGAAATTATATGAAAGCGTATTTAGACAAAAAGCGGTGCATAAAATAAAAACGGTCAAATAAGTAACACTACAACAGAAAGCAAAGTTTTGCCACAAAAGCATGCACTAGTTAATTCAACCCAGCGTTGACATTTTGAGCGCAGGTTTTTTTTTTTTTTTTTTTTGTTTTTTTACCAAGTCCTGATGCCGTGTAAAGAAGCCACGCCGTTGCTGGAGTTAAATGTGTTCTGCACATTATTCAGCTCCCCAAAGTTCACGTAGCCGCCGCCGCCGCCGGCGGGAGACGTTTGCACGCTTTGCATTGCGGCTGCAGGGTAATTGCAGGCGTAGTTCGTGTTGCAGGCCGGGCCCGTGTAATTACTGAAGGCCGCGTAGTTGTTGCAGGCGAAGTGGTTGATGTGCGCCACGCCGTAGGACGGACTGTACGCGGCCGTTTCTGCGAGACAAGGCTTCCCGTCGCGCACCAGCACCGGCACCGACACCCTCCTGGGCGGCAGAGACACCATCTCCAGGCTCTGGTCCTGCCGCTGCCGCTTGCACTTGTACCTCCTGTTCTGGAACCAGATCTTGACCTGGGTCGGGGTGAGTTTGAGCACGCCGGCCAGGTGGTCCCTCTCCGGGGCGGACAGGTACCTCTGCTGCTTGAAGCGACGCTCCAGCTCGTACACCTGAGCCTGGGAGAAGAGGACCCGAGGCTTCCTGCGCCTCCGAGGTTTGGCTCGGTCCGGGTCCTCGGACTTTATGCCGCCCACGGGCTGGGCAGGAGAAACGAACTCCTCTGCTCAAAGCAGACAAAGAGGAGTTAAAAACATTTCCTGCAGGAGCGGCTCTATTTATTATTTTTACTTTTTAAATGGTTAACATCATGCACTAATAATTAAAATAATATCGTTATTCTACACTGTAAAACTTGATTATTTACATCAACTCAAACGTTTGAGAAAACGAATTCCATGAAACCTTGAAGTAAAATGAACTTGATTGATTTTTGTTACAATAACTCAGATATGACCCAATAATGTAATTTGAAATATTTTGCATTCATTCACAATATATCCCTCAAACAATCTGAAATGTTGAATATTTCTTTGATCTAAATTAAATAACACTAACTTAAATACATCTTTATGCCACTTTTATGTGGGGTTGATTTTTTTTTTCTGTGTAAAAGTTTAGTTTTTATAGCCAGATGTGCTACTGCACACTGAAAAAAGAGAACTGTTGTACCAACCTAATACATGCTTGGATTAGTAACACTACCAGGAATTAGGGCCATCCAGATTAATTTATCAAGTAATGTTTACACCAATTTGTTAATTTAATTTGGACAAACTTAATTCATTTGAGTGCTACCAAATGACACAATTAGGGTTTCTTTTTTTCAGTGCATGCTGACCCTGCACAGTTTTTATCTGGTAAAGACCATTAATTAATTAATTATAGGAGTAATTTGTTGTTTGGTGTTTTGCTGAAGGACAGTTTGACTTGCAGAAGTGCTGCAGCAACTTATCCAGGACTTAACACAAACCAATCGAGCTAATTGGATTTAAATTAAGTAATTTTTAATGCTTGATTTATTTGAGTTAACGAAATTTAAATGGACAAAGGCGATCAATTTCCTCAAACTTTTGAGTTGAACTAATTTATTAGTTTTTTAGTTGGTGGTTCCATTCCCTTGTAGGATAGCATTCAAAACTTTGCCTGAAAACTCTATAATTGTCGAATTAAATTAGATCATTTTGTTGCATATTACTTTTTAAACATTTTATAAATCTTACATTCTTATTACTATTATGCGCACAAACTCGAACCTCAAAATCGGCCGTTTTTCTTAAGTTTGATTCACGTCAGAGAATCAAACTAAGAGTTCTTCAGAACTCACCTCTCCTGTGATTCCGCTCTGATTTTCCATCCTTACCTATGTCCATCTCTATGAACGATTTGCCATAAAAGGCAGCAGCGTTTCCTCGGCTGCTTTTGGCCTCCTGGACTTTTTCTCCAAACAGGGACGACGGCAGGTCGCGGATCGGCTCCTGCTTCAGGCGCGCCAGCATGCAGGAGGACGTCGGCACGGCGCAGTCCCAGCGGGAAGAAATGTCCAGAGGAGACACCATCACGTCGTGGCTTTGCTCTAAGTTTAATATATCCTTGACAGAGAAAGGAGTGGACGCGCTCGAGCTGGGAAACATGGCCAAGAACTATTAAGCTGTCATATGGAGACCGACACAAAGATGTCAACAAACTCGCTCTCCTTCCTGGTAATATTTACAGGATTTAAGGATCAGTTTGGGGCGCAAGACCGACGTTGAGTGAAGTGTGCATTTTGAATGTCAACTCTGTCTCCCAACTTCTTTTTTTTTCTTTCTTTCTTGGCCTCCCTCTCTTGCTGACGCGTGGGAGGTGGGAGTCAGTGGGACCCTCTGGATGGAGCCATTTGTTGAGATGACGTAAAGGCCCAAAATTCGTTATGCAAATGAAATAAAAGAAAAAATTTTAAAATCAATATGTTCAATTTATTTAGCACAAAAATCACTGGAAGTTCCAGAAAGCTGCACAACACACATGTCACATACTTTTACATAACATTAAATGTAAAATAAAAGAAATATTTAATTTATTTGGAAATTCAACATAAAATGCAAAATGTAAAAACAACACACTCAACGGGTGCATGTACACTTTTGAGGATAACACAAAAAGTACAAGACTTATTTCCATTGTGGTCTTCCAAAAAAAAAAAAAAAAAAAAAGACTAAAACTAAAGATAAAACTCCTCATACTTCCATACAATGGAAAAAGGGGACAAACAAGTAATAGCAAGCATTAAGGACCCTGTTCCTGGCACAGCACAGTTTTGTCCTGAAACAGCATGTTTTATGCTCCTGTGACATATGTAACGGAAGTCCATTTTTGGACTCCTGCTTACTCAGAGACACGACCCCTCAGCTGGTCTGCACTCTCTCCCACTCATCTGCATGATCTCTGGGGGTAAGGAGATACCCCTCCCAGGAGGGAGGGAGGGTGTGGCAAGCAGCAGCTCTTGTCCACTTGTCCATTTAAAGCAACAGGCACAGAAAGCAGATCGTTTCATTTAAAGACCTTATCATGCCTTGATTTAAGACACATCTCTGCAGTGGCTGTTGGGTGTTCTTGGTTTCAAACGCGTATTTCTGTTTTTAAGACGCATATTAGTTTGCTGCAAATGTGTGTAATATGACCCCTTTAAATAAAAGCTTCACTGACTCCATAACTGTCATTACGCACAATGTAGCTACACTGTCTCAGTTCTTCAACAGATTTACATCATGCATCATCCATGTGTGCAATGATGTGACATAACACCGACTGAGTGAATTTAACAGGGGGTTAATAGGAGTGATAACCCCTGGGCGCGTGCGTGATGCGCGCATAGCCTCATCCGACGGGAAACTGAGCAGACAACAGGTTGGTCCCTGAACGGGGAACCTGAAACCTGCAGGAACGACACACTCTGCTGTCTGCCTCCAAGAAATTCTGGAGCCACTGTCTGTCTTATCAGCACGCGATAACAGACGACAACAAACGTGCACACACCCTCCCGCCCA
>OMMV01051101.1:0-13998 GCA_900302635.1 Chatrabus melanurus | reverse complement strand
TAAAAAAGTTTTTTAACTAAAAAAAAAAAAAAATTAAATTACAATATTACAATAAGATATAAAGTACTTAATTTTCAAAATATTTTATGAGCAGAAAGTTTTATGTCACAATAAAATACATTTGTACCAAAATTATTTCTTTCACAGGTTTTACATTTTTTTATTTTATTTTAGACCTGTTCTGATTGTGTTTTTGGGTCATCTAAGGAACCTAAAAAAGTTAAGGCTTAGTTTGGTTTAGTTCTTGGGGGGGGGTTCTAAAGTGGGTGGTCCTATCTCCCCTACTAATATGTGTGGTGTGCTGAACAGGGCCACAGCCAAGGGTGTAGCATGAAGAAATATGAGGCACAGATGCAACAGGGACAAAATAACTCCAAATCAAATTCCCTTCCCTTTAAATTACTAGCTGGTCTTCTACAGTTGAGGAAAATAGAAAAAATTTTCCTCACCGCGTGCTCCGTGTTTCAAGGCTTAGCAATGATACACTACCAATGATTTATTTGGTTCATTTTTCAATCACAGCTTCCTTTCCTCAGGTTACAAAGAATAACACCAAGGCAGTAACTGTCATGGAAAGGCCAACCCCATAAAGCAAGAAGATGCAGAAAAAAAGGTTTAAAATGAAGTTTAGTGCCACGTCTACTATACTGAAAATATATGGATCACTGATTTGACTGGTTGCATGTGAGGGTACCCTCATCTGCAAACAGAACGCATTTCTGGTAAAAGTAATTCCATAACATTGCAAGACACTGTGGCAAAATGTAAAGTCACTTCAAACAAGAATTGAATTGTCACATTTGTTGAACCAGTTGGCCAAATAAACAAATACATCACAGTGTGCCACTAGCAGAGCCAGAGCTTCTGGCTTCTCTGTTCAAAGGCTCTGTGAACCATCCAGGAATGTTCACCCCATTACTCTATATCCTCAATGTGGAACTTATACTTCGTCTACAAAGATAATCTTGGTATCTCTGAGAAACTTAGGGGGTCACTCGTACTATGTTGTAATTCACTCCTGAAGGTATGATACAGTTACTGTGCCATAATGACAGATGTGTTATGTTTCTCTTTTGGAAACTCTGAACATTCATTTTCTTAGGCTATCACGGCACTTTCCGAATTTTCTCTTTTGGCTGCTTCTTTTTGTTCGCGATCACCACAGCTGATTATCAGTCTCCATCTCATCCAATCTGGCATATGGATCCAGTATGGAACTCTGATTTTTGTGATCCGCATATTGATTTGGGACAAGTTTTTGTGCCGGAAGCTCTTCTTGGTCTACAAGGAAAAAGAACATAATGTGCATGTTTTTATTTAAGTCCTACATTGGTGCCGGTGCTTAACTCCAGGTACCATAGCCTGAAGTGGATGAGAGTCTATAACTTGCCTTGGATGAGACACCAGGCCAATCACAGGTTACTTCCCCAGCCAAGGCCAGTACCCATTTACAGCTGGGAGGACTGGGACAGCGCAGATGAAGTGTCTTGTCCAAGGACACAAATAGGTAGCTTGACCAGGAATTGATTCCGGGTCTACATATTGGTAACCGAACTCCTATCCCACTGAGCTACCTCTTCTACCCATGTTTTTAATGGAGAAACCCCCTGCAGACATGGGGATAACATACAAATTCCATACAGAAAGGAAGTGACCATTGGTGGGTTTGGAAAAAAGGACTTCCTGATCAGCATAGTGAATCCAGATTTTTGGAAGAGGAAGGTCTCCCATGGTTGATAGTATGAAATCCTAGACACTGGTATGTAGACTTGCATCTACACTCTGGAACATAATTATTTGGACAGTCGCACCTTTTTTGTAATTTTGCCTCTGTACATCATGGAGTTGAAATGAAAAAATCAAGATGTACTTGTAGTGCAGAATTTCAGCTTTAATTCAAGGGGTTCAACAAAAACATTGCATTAACCATTTAGGAATTACAGCCATTTTCATACATAGCTCCTCAATTTCAGAGGTCATAAGTAATTGGACAATTGATTGACGACCAGTTTCGTGACCAGGTGTGGCCTGTTCCCTCGTTATACCATGGCAAATTAAGCAGATATAAGGTGTGGAGTTGATTCCAAGTATTGACTTTACATGTGTGTTTGTACCAAACTACCAAACACACTACCTGTGTTTGGTAGTGTGATTAACTCTTAGTATGAAGTCCAAAGAGGTGTTGATGCAAGTGAAGCATGCCATAATTAGACTGAAAATAACGACCACCAGACAGATAGCAGAAACTTATCAAATCAACAATCTGATTCATTCTTTAAAAGAAAGAACGCACTGGGGAGCTAAACAGTCACAAAAGGCCTGGAAGACAGCTAAAGTTGATGATGGCATAATTCTTTCCTTGGTGAAGAAAAAACCCTTCACATCATCTAGCCAAGTCAAGGACACTCTGGTGGAGGTAGGCGTATTATTATCCAAGTCTACAATCAAGAGATACATTCATGAATGTAAACACAGATGATTTAACAAGGTACAAACTACTGGTAACACTCAAGAACAGGAAGGCGAGGTTAGACTTTGCCAGAAAACATCTAAATTGTGTCGCAGAAAGGTACAGGCTGGGTTTAGTGAGTAACAATGGTGGGCTAGTACAACCTTTAAGTAGCTTTCATGGATGCATTTCCAAGTCTATAGTGACATCTTTTGGTGATTTCATTGATGTACAAATGACTCAGACTGCAACATAGGCTTGTGTTGTATAATTCTATCTCATTCATGTTCATGGGACAGGTTCATATTTGTTGGTGATCTTTTGTGGAAACTAGCAACAGAATCTAGTTAAAGGAAACAGAAGCTTATTCTCCAATCATCATTGTTGAATACAAAGTGAGAATGGTGATACTTTAGGTTTTACTCACCAGATATTCTGTTCTCTATGAATATAGCTCCTGTAAAATCTCAAATGCAAACAATATCTCTTCTCCTTCCCTCCAGGGGCAGCTCCCTGCATTAAAGCTATCAGTCCAAGTGAGGGCTGGACTACGGGGGGTGCTACAGTCATCATCATAGGAGACAACTTCTTTGACGGCCTCCAAGTCATCTTCGGTACCATGCTGGTTTGGAGTGAGGTCAGTTTATCAGCAGTTATCGTCCCATATCTGTTTCAGAGACACTACTTAGGACCAAAGGTCGATGTTGTTTCAACCCCTCAACTGTGAGTTTTGCCTTTGGACGGTTGGATGTAATTCAATATGGAAAAATCGTCAGTATGTGTGATCATGTGCATGTTCGTGTGAATGTTTGTCTAAAAGAGGTTTGCCTGTCTAATGAGTCCTCAGCAGCAAATGGCGCCTCTCTCTACCTTCCTCACCCACTCTGGAAAACCGATCAAGTCAGCAGATTTGTGATAGCCATCGGCTCAGTGCTCACACAAACTCACACATTTGCACATACACACAAACACACAGCTCCCTATCATAGTTTTCCCCAGCGCCGCTCCCCTACAAAATGTTTATTTTGTCTTCTGACTCCACTCAGTGCGTACGTAGAGCGACCATGGCTGCCTTCCAACAACAACACCGTGTGTGCGTGAGTGTGTATTTGTGTGTGTGTGTGTGTGCACGTGTGTGTGTAACGAGCTCAGGGTTTATTTACAGTGTTGAGAGCCACACTTACACACACTAACATGTATACTGAGTCCCAGCTCAAATTGACTCCTCTCTCTTGGCGTTCCTCAGATTGGATTCTAATGATCTTTGGCTAAACAACTGTTTCATTTGCACTCAACCTGTTTATTGATTTCTCAACAAGAAAATTGGGTTTGAAATATTTGCTTCTGGAATGCGATCGTATGATTGCCAAATTCTGTCTGTCTCTACATCTTACCTACAGCATTTTGCAAATATGGCTAAATTACAACTGCTCTTCTAAAAACAAAATAACCATTAAAGGTTTTAATGGTTTGTATATTTAGGTATGTAGTTTGTGAGTTGAATGGATTGTGAGCAAATTTAGAACCAAAAGAAAATATTTAACCCTCTCTTATTTATTCCTGTGTACTTTTTTTACAACAGACTGAATCATGCATAGAGAAACATGCCGCATGGCCAAAATGTCACAGCTGGCGCTCCCTGACAATGCAAGTGATGCTCCTCAACTTAGTCTCTAAGTAACCACTCGTTGGATACAAAGTCATTCCAGCAGGACCCAAGCATCCTTTCAAAGAGACCTAGTACCAAAGACATCCAGTCATCCCCTTAGGTCACCGGTTAACGTCCAATTCTCACAATCATAAAGTAAGACTGGAAACACCAGGACCCTAAAGACCTTTGTTTTCCTGCAAAGATATTGGCATCACCAAACACCTCTGTCCAGTGACCTCATGACTCCATAAGCTCTTAAACTCATAACACAGGCAATCAATAAAAAAAAAAAAATCAAATAATTTTTTTTTATTTCCTCCGATCAATATATAATGCTATTTTCACAGTGGCGTGCTCATTCAAAAATACGTTATTCCATTATGTGTGCAAAATAATAGTCCACCAAATGTCTGTTTGAGATAAAACAATGTATTACTTGTCATTTGGAAATAACTGCACAGAACTAATGGTGGTAGTAATGCGACGTTTCCTCTCTGACTCAAAGAGGTGCTGCAACTGAGTGGATTGTGGTTTATTAGGTTTACTAGGAACATAAGCCCGTGCTGTGCACGGGAAAGGAGACATAAGCTCAAGATCTGCATCAGGTTATTAATGTTTCATCCAAAATTGAAAACACTGCAAAAATTTAAGAGGAAACCAGAGCCGCGTCGCTGCTGCTGCTTGAAAAAGTGCTGATAGTGTGTGTGCAAATATGCTGCACTCGGTGCACTGGCTCAGTGTTGGTTCGTTAACTTCGGGGTTAATGAGGGATTGATTATTAGCGTGATTAAAGAAATTTTAAGTTCTCAAGACCAAAGCCAGTGGTGTTGTGAGTAAGTCTGCCAAGTGTGGTCAAAGTAGGTTTAACGGTTTAGGAGGAGTTAGCAAGCAAAGTCACAACACACTCAACGCTGTTTATGTTAAGATAAGCCTGCCTCAATGTTATGGTGATCTTTTGCCCTACTGGGACTACCCATGTCCCAAGTTTGGTTAATTTGGGCTCAAGGGAGATATAGTGGCAAATGTTCGGACCTGTGGATGGATGGACATAATATGCTCTTGACTATATCCTCCACTGATACAGGTAGAATAAATAAGTCACATAACAAAGCACAGTTGGATTAAGGAGCAGGTTAAAGGCAAGCAGAGAAAAGACAATAAAGTTCCCGGCCAGTCTACTGGAGATGTGCATTCATGTGATGCATAAAAATAATTCTCTCGTGTCAAGAGGGATGTGGAGTATAAGCTGATTTATTCTTTTGCATACTGTATTTACACATAACATGCTGCTTGAAGTTTCACACTTCTATGATCCTCTTCACCACCATGCTCATCATGCAGAAAAATACACAGAAATACAATAATATACTGTATTTTCTTCATTTATTTAAAGGGGTTGAACAATTTGCCTTTACAGCACACAAATATAGGTCATAGATGTTAACGTTTATATCCAAAAATATCCAATAAACACTAAATACAGCCAAACGTAATAATAATAACAAGAAGAAGAAGAAGAAGAAGAAGAAGAAGAATTCAGGTCTAAAAAACCTCCACATCTTTCTTTGCCTGTCACTTTAACAGAAAAGGATCTGATGCTGGCCACGCCCCTCTCCATTTGAATAGGGGCATGTCTTTTTCCCACAGAGTGTGTGGGCGTGTCACATAGAGCGTGGATTGTTTCTATGGGTGTATCTCACAGAGCAAGCACTAGACCAGATAGAGATTTCATTCATTCATTCATTTTCTATACCCGCTCATTCCAATGAAGGGTCACGGGGGGCTGGAGCGTATCCCAGCGGTCATTGGGTGAGAGGCAGGATTCACCCTGGACAGGCCGCCAGTCCATCGCAGGGCCACATATAGACAGACAAGCTCATTCACTCACACCTATGGTCAATTTAAAGCTTCCAATTCACCTAACTTGCATGTCTTTGGAAGTGGGAGTAAGCCGGAGCACCCGGAGGGAACGCACACAAACATGGGGGGAACATACAAACTCCACACAGAAAGGACCAGGTCAGAAGCGAACCTGGGACCTTCTTGCTGTGAGGCAACAGTGCTAACCACTAAGCCACTGTGCTGCCAGATAGGAATTTTTGTGACAGAAATCGAAAACAAACTATCCCCAGCCACACATTCTGTCTATCTATCGGTTTTACTTTCCTGTTCTGTTGTATATTTCATATAGTATTTGCCCATATAGTGATGTCTTCCTTTTGATATAGACTCCGGAACAGTGTTTGAAACAGGTTTTGAAATACTCTGGCACAGTGTTTCGAGTTAGCATCATTAATTTACAGAACGGACAAACTATCCTCAGCCACACATTCTACCTATTGTTTAATTTTGGTTTTAGTTTCCCATTTTGTTGTATATTTCATCTAGAATTTGCCCACATAGTGGCCATCATGTTTCTCCCTCGCAGTTGCTAACTTGTTAGTTGGGTGGTACGATGAGCACACAGCGTTGTCTGATGTTCAGAAGGCAGACAAACTATATGTGAGTTTTAACCATTGCTCTCTGTAATTTTTGACAATTTATCCAACATCCGCTGACCGTCCATTACATGTTGACTGATGCTCATAAAAGCAGGTGCCTTCGATAACCATCCACCAGGTGGCAGTATGTGTAAAGTATATTACATAGGCTAAACAAAGTTGCGCTTTTGATCAATGTCGTGCATCAAAGTTCACCAGATGCAATAGGGTTTGTCCTCATTATATGTTTTTTTAATTTGGTGAGTTACAAGATGAACACATTTGTTGTTTTTGAGTTATTTTCAACACAAACTGTCTGGGATGGACAAACTCACTCACTCACTAACTCGTTTACATTTTGGCTGTCCAAGTATACACTGTTACCAGCGCAGGGAACAGGAAGTCACAAGGTGATTTACACATTAAAATATCATTAAAAAACATCTGTTTCAAACATCCATCACACAACCATCCAAAACACAATTCCATCTCACTCTAAGACAGCACGCACATACATGTATTATGTGACAGCAGTGATTTGATGGCGACTATAAGTTGCATTGTCCACATGCAGGAAGCTGCTTTGTCCTGATCAGGTGATGTGTTTTTGTGTCTCAATATTTAATCTTTGTCCTCCTTTCCTTCCTTCTCTAGCTAATCACACCACATGCAATCCGGGTCCAAACGCCCCCCAGACACATCCCAGGGGTCGTCGAGGTCACTTTGTCTTACAAGTCCAAACAGTTCTGCAAAGGCACACCAGGAAGGTTCATATACACAGGTAGGTCCACTACACAAACACACGTGTGTGTTCTTCATATACCTGCCCTGATGAGGCGTCTGCTCAGTATATTTTTTAACATTCCTTCTATTTTCCAGCAGTTTAGTCGGTGTTCTGTCATATTTGATTTTTGGAATGTTTGTGTATTTAAGAATATTTGCCAGCGTGTGTGTGTGTGGGAATGTGTTTGCATGTGCATGTGTGTGTTTCAGTTCAGTCTCAGGCCAGACTGTGTTGAACTAATGACTGCAGATTAGTCAACATTAACGACCCGCACTTGTTAGAACGCTGCCATAATCAGAGACTCATTAAAACGAGCTACAATTAAACAGTCTGCTCTTTATAGTCGTCCATACTGAAACTATTAGTGAAATCATCCAGAACAGCCAGTTTACTAACACGTACACATTAAACACACAAAACGCTGGAAAAAAAGGAGCGTGTCAATGTTGACTGCGAGTGAGCGTTTTCCGACTTTATTCAGAAAACCGGGAGGAGGGGAGAAAAGAAGAAGCGTGTGCGCACGTGTGTGTGTGAGTCATTTTCACTCCCACATACATGTGGAAATGAATGAGGTGATGTGATGTCTGGTATTGATCCGCTCAACATGGCTCCTTCACCCCATCGTCATGACGTCATTCGTGGCGACAGAGAAAATAGAGCTGCTCTATAAAGTCGAGCCTTTTTATGACCCCAAGGTGGAGATGACCATTTTAAGAGTGATCGATAAAGATTTAAAACTTTTTAATAGCGTAATCAAGTTGTCAGTTTTGGAATTTTACAATTCTCTGTTTAACTCTCTTTGCATCGTGACATGCATGGAGGTGACTTGTGTAAAGATTTGGCGCCGTATAAATTAACTGAATTGAACTGAAAGAAAGTGTTGGACTTTAGGTTTTAAGCTGCTGCCACAGTGATTGCACAACCCACTTACCAACCCTCTCCACCCCCCTCAAAAAATTAAGTCTCAGCCTATAAATCCATGTATGTGTCCATGACCGTTATGCCATATCTGAGACACCGCTAATCGTATGGCCTTAATGTCCAGTTTTCCAAGCAGCCTCTGAAATTCACATCGTCATTCAGAATCCTCACATCTCAATCAAGGAGGATCCCATAGGACTTGGTTGGTCGGTTGATGTAAATACCCTGTTTCTATTTGCATTAACTGAACTGAACAACACCTGTTTTGACCTTTGACTCCATTGAAATGACACCTTGCTGTTTTTCAGTAACAGGCCACCAATTAATTACATTCATTTTTATATGCAGCATAAGACAATGTTAACAGCATATGAAGAATCTTAGTTGAATACCTACTGTATCTTTCAACTTATGATTATGTAATGTTGAAGGGAAATGGCTTTGTATGTGGCAATAAATTGAAGAAGAAGAAGTAAGTGCTGTGTTGGTCCTGAGGCCCATTGGTGCCGGCGTTTATTCCCGGATTCCGTAGCGTGAAGCGGATGAGCGTCTATGACTCCCCCTGGATGGGATGCCACTCTGACGCAGGTTATTTCCCGAGCCAAGGCCGATACCCATTTACAGCTGGATTGAGACAATGCAGATGAAATGTCTTGTCGAAGGACACAGACGGGCAGCGTGACCAGGACTCAAACCCAGGTCTACATATTGGTAGTCCAACTCCTTAATAAATTGAGACAAAAATTAAAACTGTAGTCAGTCCAACAATGTGCTTAGGGAGCGGCTTGCAGCATAACATCAGAACAACTTTGATTCTTTTGGCTGCTCCCATTTTTGCTCGGGGTCGCCACAGTGGATCCTGTTTGGATCATCATGTTGATTTTGCTCAAATGATTTCCTCACACAACTCCAGATGTACATGGAGATGGCAACACGTAGGGCTTTGAACAGGGGACCTGCATTTTGGGAGGCAATAGCACTACAATTGCTTTAGTTTCTGCAAAATAATCTGATATGTGTAAATACAAGATGTCAAAAGTCCAACAATCACAAAACACAAGATCATCATTTGTGAATTCTCCAACAGAGATTTATGTTTAATATTCTTACCACTTTAAACATTATGACAAAATAAATATGTCAATAAAGTTGTGTTTTCAGGAGTGTGTTACTATTTGACGAGATGATTTAGCTGTAGTTTGGATGTGAACGGACGTTACTTTGAGGCAAAAGTGCGGAGCCTTTGTGTCTCCACTGTTCTTTGGTCTGACCCTCAGGCTAACAGACTGGTAATTTGCCGTCTGTTGCTTAAGTCCTTCTACTATTGGGTGGAGATGACCCCTTGTGACCTTGCGATTGGCTGATCGCTTCAACATGTGACCCAGGAAACGTGATCCGTTACCGCAGTTGCCGAACACTGCCTCAAGGTCAACTTGTTTCTGGAAGCCACCGGTGAGAGGTCACGGTGGTGAAAGCCGATTGGCTGCTGCGGGTTTTGCAGTACTTTAGCTGTGGTTGCCTCTGGTCGTAAGGACTGGCTAATTAAACATAGTCACGAGCGCACCCACATATATGCAACCACACAAACAAACGCAAAGCCACACTTGCAAAGGGTCATGTGTTACACAACTTACCACACGCACTTTCAAACAAGGAGAGGAGTTGAAAGTAATTGTAAATCAGAGAGATATGAGGGAAAGATGGTTGAGTAGTCTGCTAAGCAGATGGTCTCACAAAACATACACATGCACACATACACAAAGATGGCATGCACACATACACAGTGTGCCGTATGGCTGCTTCATCTGCCTGGTGGAAAAAATTAACATTTTTGACTTCACACTAAATGACAGTTGCACAATGTGCATAGTGTACATATACACAGAGTTGATTTATAACCAATGCAACCACATATTATAAAACACATAACTAGATAACATGTGGAGAAGGAAGGAACTTTTCGAGAAAGTTTTTAAAAATGTTAGAATTTGGCATTCTTTTCTACGCAGTGTATTTATGATAAACCCAGGAGAGAAACACAAAAGCTGTTCCACTCACCTACCTATGTTCTTTGATTTCCCTTTCTCATTTGAAGCCAAATACAGCAAAATATCCATGACAACTGTGTTTCCAGGTCAGACATGGTGCGTGATCCTCTCTCCTCATATTGCTATTTTATACAGGCCTTTCCCCTCATGAAAATCTATTTAGATCACAGAGAAAAGTTCATTAGTCGTTACACACAAAACAGAAGTGATGTTCAACTAACTTCTCTCTCTTGTAAGTTATGGTGCATCTATTGTATTTTTATGGCCAGGGTTTCGGAGCCCAAAAATAGGGCATTTACAAAATGTTACTGGAAATGGTACATTAATGATACACATACAAATGATACAAATGATTTAGTGAAATAACTGAGAACAAAATGAAAGTGGAATACTGACAACATAATAACCAGGAACATCACTGAACAGTGTGTCAAACTAAACTACCATAACCATGGTCTGGTGTGGGAGGATGCACTGGTACCACGGGTTGCTGCATCTACCACACAACAGAACTGCCTTGGGTCCTGGATGGCAACCGCCAAAGCAGACAACTGGTCCATCTCCATCGAAAGTAACCATCTATCTACCGCAGCCAGGTGAAAGAAGCTTGGGTGTCCCCTTGGCCTTCTCCAGCCACTGCGGTCCTCAACACTGAGGCACCTGCATGCTGGCTCACACCCAGAGAAACGTGCCACATGGCCAAAATGTCATAGCTGTCATTCCCTCACAATGCAAATTACACTCATATTAGTCTGCCTAAGTCAGTGGTTCCCAACTCTGGTCCTTGGGGACCCCCTAACCTTCACATTTTCCATCTCTCCCTGCTCTACCACAAGCTGATTATCTCATTCAGGTGTGCTCGTCCAATCAAGAGTTACTTTAACAGTGGTAAGTACTTCAGAGCTGCCCCGAAAAACTGTTGGGCGGGGCTCGATGCTGATTGGTTGTTAACTCACACGGGAGAAGATGACAACAACAAGCGCCAAGCCAGACCAGTGAAAGGAGAGCAAGTGTAGAACAACCAAAACAGAATTTGCATAGCAGAGGTGAGAGATGGACCGATGAGGAGTTTTCAGGCATTGTTGGCTTTCTTCTCGACGGATGAGGTCCAGCGAGGATTTGATTCCTCGACGAGGAATGACAAAATCTATGTTGCGGCCGAAACTGTTGCAGAATTATTATGTCACTGCATATGTAGCTGCATGAGCTTGGTGGGTGAGACACAGTGCCTGACAAGGCCAATTATGGCGCCGTTCCCCTAAATGTTCATGACATCTGCAGGTCGAGTTCTGGCAGTGGAAACGGACCTAAAGCCATTTCAGCTTTTCAAACTAAAAGTGCTTCAAATACTAAAACATTCAGTCAGTTACTAAAAACATAGGTTTGGATGACAGCAGGCTAACGGCACATGATTCCGACTGCAGGTCTGGACCACTCGTAGAGTTTGTACCTACGGAAAAACTCAAAATGCAAGGAAATTTGCGAATGTGGGAAGTTAATCCCTCGTACACGCCATTTATGATCGAATCTGGCCCAGTATTTAAAGCACTATTGTTAGGTTTCTCTGAATCCACCGCCACACACGCTCGGGTATATTGGACCGCAAACCACCGATATCATCAACAGACATGTCTGTTATGAAGGCCTGAGACCCCCTGTGGAGCCCGCTTGTGTGAAAGGTACTGAAGAGTGAATGACAACAAGAAAGAAAGAAATATTAAAGAAGTGAAGGAAGGCGAGAGAAACATGCAAAGAGAAGGAGAGAGGTGCACCTTTGAAGTTTGACCGTATTGAAGAATTGATTCAGACATTAGTGGATCACACACATGAGCATGCAGATACACACATGTACAGAGGTAGATACACACGTACACAAAGAGTCACAGAGTGAATGAGAGAGAGAGGGAGAGGGAGGGAGAGAGGGAGAGGGAGATCTCATAAGGGGAAGAATGAAGCAATAATTCAGTGGTATTGAACTGCTGGCTGGCCAGACAATCGATCTCTGCACACCTCCCCTCCTTCTCCTTCTCCTCCTCCTCCTTCTTCTCTTCTTCCACCTCAGTCCTCTTCATCCTTTCACCCCTTCACCTACTCCCTTTCTTTTCGCTCTTACTCTTTCCTTAACCGTCCTTTTCTCCTTCATTCACCTTGTTTATGCTCAAACACTGTCAAAAGATAAAAATGCTCAGATATTATAAGAATGTTATTTGCAAATGATAATTCCACTCACAACCAACACTCTGGACACAAACACCACTCGTCTCTTTTATCGCACATTCTCTCCTCTTTTCCACTTAGGCGTTTCTTTCTCCCTCCTCTGTTCACATTTTTACGGTGAAACAGGAGTGGAGGCTTTGCCCTCATGAAACTTCTATGAGTATTGATCCGCTCTGGACTCGGAGAGTAAAGGCTGGAGTGGAGGGATCCACGGAGGAATGATAGATAGATGTAAGGAAAGATAGATGGGTGGATGGATGGAGGAGAGAGCAGGGAGGAGATGGGAGCTGAGCAGACGAAGGAGGGCTCCGCGCTGAGAAGCTTTGAAGGGAAGCAGGGCTTCAGAACGAGTCGAGATGAAACAGGTTTCAGCCTCGATGTCCAAGTGCTCTTGTTTCTCAGAAATCCTGTGCACAGCATCAAATATCCCTCAGGCCCGGTGCCCTCTGACCCACTGATGACCCGTTGAGAAATGTATCGTTTTTCAGGCAGGAAAGGATTTGAGGAGCTGGGCGTCACAAGTTCACACATTATAAACAGTATGTAGCGTACATACTGCAAAAGCTGCAGACATATATTTATCAAACTATAATTTGAGAAATGTTTGTTTGTTTGTGTGTTTGTTTGTTTGTTTGTTTGTTCCACTACTCCGCCGAGGTGCTTGGGCCAATTTCCACCAAACTTGCTGTGTGCATGTAGGTTGACCCCAGAATTGCCCTTAAGGGGGTTGGTTGGGCAGAGTTCAAGGGCATTGGGATCAAAGGTGTAATTGTGATTTTTTGTTGTTGTTGTTGTTTCATTCAGATTTGCAGCAAACTTTGAACACATAAGGGGGTGGGTTCTGGAATTGCCCAGGTGAGGTCAAATTTGCCAAAGGTCAATCAATGGGGTCAAGATCATAGGGGCCAAAGGTCAAAATTAGCTTTTTTTCACTCCGATTTGCATCAAACTTGGCACACATATGTAGGTGGGTTCTGGAATTGCCCAGATGAGGTCAAATTTGCCACTGGGGTCAAGGTCCTGTCTACCTGCCTGTTTGCTCCCAGGTCCTTTTGCTGATTTCGAACAAACTTGGTATGTCAGTGAATGTTGGCCCTGGAATTGCCATTAAAAATTTAATTTTGCAAAGGTCAAGGAATTTGATTTTCAACCCCATTTGGACCAAATACGGCACACGCTTAGATGGATTCCACATTTGTCCTGGGAAGATCAGCCAGAGGTCAATCATTTGAGTGAAGATCAAGGTCATTGAAGTCAAATGTCAGATTGCCATAGCCCTTACCCGCTTCATGCTCACGGGTACTATTAACTAGGTTTGTTAATAATGGTATGATATGTTACAGAATGTAATTGCATGAGCCCTATTGTTACCACCGACAGCCCACATGGCGGAGAGCAGAGGTTATGTGTTTGCCCTGAGCTGTTTCTTTATGTGTATGTCAACTCAA
>OMMV01051095.1:2112-14382 GCA_900302635.1 Chatrabus melanurus | reverse complement strand
ATAATGCTCTCCTTTTCTCTGTAATGTTTTCATATATATTTATATAAATAATGTTTAAGTGCAATATTTGAAGTATTTGAAGCAGATGTGCGCATCGAAGCCATGCCGGGTCTCGGTCGCGCAATTATGCAGCCCAGCTTCAAGTTCATAGCTCACCTGATCCAGAGGATCTTATCCCTGTTACAGCCTCCTAACCGCATGCTACAAGCCGAGGACATGGACTTGTATACTGTTGTGTTAACAAGCGTTAGTGATTCCAGCAGACGGTTTTGTTCTCAATAACCACCGAGCCTGTTTTATTCAGCTCACACAAAAGCATATGCGCCACAAATGAACGCCAAACTGCCCGAGTGCCTTTCACAATAATAGCACATTACAAAATAAAGTTAGATTCTACCACATATATTGCTGTAACACTCGTTAACAGTGCGTCGGAGACAAAGAGACAGAATTCGGTGCGTTATGGAACACATCAGTGGCAGCGGACAATACCGATGCCACAATGACAGCTGGCCCAAAGCGTGTTGTAAACCAGAATCTATGAGACTATGGAGAGGAGGAAAGTGTTGGACAAAACAAAACAAATGGGAAATCTGAGCTGGAGAGGTTGTTGTACAGTGTTGTGGATGCAGTGCGCAATGCGCAATTGGGCAAATAATGAATGTCACGTGATGTGCAATCCACCAATCAAATGACAAGGATTTATTTAGGTGTCATATAAAGACATTTATTTTCCATGATAAATTAGAGTAAACCAAAAGTGGCATTGCTTACCTTCAAATACATATTTCCTGAAACATGAGGGACCTTCTTCAGGTTTTTACTGCTGTGCTGTAACACATCGGTGCTGCCTCTGCTCACCTTTTGTTCACCACTAGGGGCGCCAGCACCTACAGTAGCAGAAAGTGCAGCATAGAAGAAGCCCAGAAGAAGAAGCCAGCTGTATTTAGCCTGTTAGCATTGCATAAATACAGCATAGCATTCTTTCCCATTCTATACCGGTATGACAGTATTAACAAATTGTGAAAAGAACGTAAAGTTCAAACAGGCACATTTACCTGTTATTCCACGTACCACTATCGGACATGTTGATTTTGTTTTTGGATCTGAGGCAAAGTTAATGTTCCTGTGATCAGACTCGTGAGAGCCTCGCGGTGACCATTCATCTTTTACGAGAGTTTGAAGGTGCAAAAGTTGCAGCGTAACAGCTTAACTCAACTGATTCATAATGTTAAACTCGAACCATTGACTGGTTCTTATTACATTTAGTTTGATTCAGGCATCCTAGCATCAATGGATTTGTATCTTTTACTCTAAAATCAATCTCTGGTTTATGTTGGTTAATTGTTACACCCCTAGTTTATTTAAAAAGCAATTTTCCTTCAGATTTTTTGAGTGAATTTTTATTTAAATGTGTCGTGTCACTTTCAGTATTTCTTCCCAGTCAGTATATATTATAACAAACCTGTTGGTGTTGTTTGTCTTTCGACTGCCCCTGGTTCTTCAAGGTTGTCACAGCAGCTCCAGTACTGATCCGCATTGGGATTTGCCACAAGTTTTACACCGGATGCCCTTCCTGACACAAGTCCAGTACTGTATGGAGAAATACACACAGCCCTGGTGTTCCCATGCAGTCTCTCAGCCAAGTACTAACCAGGACATACTCTGCTTCACTTTTGGGATCTGATGGGATCAGGTGCGCAAAAAGCAGAATGGCTGCCTGTACATTATAACTAACCAGTTACAGTCATCAGTTATTATACTGATCAAGCATTCAGTATAATTTGTATTTATTTTGTGTATATTTCTTGTTGCTGGTTGGGAAGGAGCAATGGTTGATAATTCTATAATGACTAGTAGCATGATGTGGCATCACACAGAATATATATTGTAACTATAAACAAAACAACATGGAATGGTTTTTGCCACATAAACCACAGCACACTTTATAGTTTCCATGTGTTATTTCCAATTTCAAATGTGACTTGACGTATTCATCACATTAATGAGAAACCATGCCTGATACATACAGAGATCATTTTAAATCAAAGACAGGAGTTTACTGACGATCATTCAAATCTGTTACGGTGTGACATGTATATAAAATTGTGCGTGGATTGCTTTCCTTTTGTTCATGCATGTTTCTCGAAGCAGTTGAGTACTATTACTAGCCCACAGGAACACCATGAAGGCTTTCAACTGATGAAGTAGAAACAGGCTTTTCTTTACAAGCCAGGAATTATTTTCCTTAAAACTCTATACTGTGAACTGATGCTAGCAGGTATAAGGAAGATGAAATATCTACCTTGACGTGCAACTTTGAATTCCTCACATGAGGACATGAAGGTTGGACAGAGACAGAATTGTAAAGACTCTCTTTTTGCTTCTGAATCTGTCGTCCTTTTTTAATCTCCCATGTTTAACTCCCTTCCTTCACTGCCTCTCTAGACAGCAGCGAGCCGCCCAGCAGGGGGATTCTACTCACACTTGGCAGCTTAAAAATTTAATGAGACTTTTACTTCACACTTCATCTTCCTCTCTTTATAGTAATGGAGATTCTGCTCACTGATAACCTGACAGGCTTAAATGGGAAAACCTAGGAGATAAACAAATGTGGCAATGGATGCTTAGCCGACACGCCATAAGATCCAGGTTTCCTGATGAGAACCAGCGGGAAGTCAAACTACTGCTTGGAGAAAACCTTTGCAGGAAGTGGGGAAACAAACAGCAAAGAGTATAAAAACAATGCCACCAGGCTCTTACACAGTCAGTCGGGTCAATTTGCAATAAACCATCTTTCTATTATGCAACCCGTCTTTGTAGTTGGGGGAAAAAATACTGATTTTTGGCATCTTGGGGTGTTTTCACACCACCTGTGTTTGCTTCAGATTTTCAGACTTTTTAGTTTGGTCCCAGAGCTGTGAAAACTGCCCAGGATCACAGTCAAGCCCAAAACCAGCAATTTTTGGTCTGATCAAAGAGGTGGACTCAGTCCAGATCAAAGGGTACTTTCACACCAAGGTTTGCAATAAGGGGAGGTAGTGTGTTGGATTATGCAAGTACACCAAAGATATTACAGACATAGGCATGTCCTCCCATTTTCAAACACGCATTGTGCACTCCAATTCATGGTTCAATTTGATGTAGACCGAGACCACCTTTTTCGGTCACAACCAAAGCTGTTTGGTCCAGGCCAGCATTCACACCTCTCGGACCAAAGTGAGAAATCTCAAAGTCTGAACCAAATATAGTTGATTTGAAAGCACCCAAACTGTATGATGGTTCAGTTTGTTTATGGTGTGAAGTAATTTTTTGTTATGATTTAGACTTCCAGAGCAATTATAGAAAATTGAACAAAGTAGGCTAACATCGTCTTTTTGGTGTCTCCCAAAATAGAGTGATCATGGCTGGCTGGGTTGTTTGCATTCTCCCTCTCCTTTCCTATTGGTGACAACACAGTTTTCGCATAAAGAAGTTTTTCATTTGGTGAACTGGTACTAGTGTCACATACTGTGTGTGTGTGAAGTTGTTACTACTGGTCAAGTCAAGTTTGGGAGAATGTACTGGTGCTGCACTTTGCCGCATCCACAACACCATGGAACCGTCTTGGATGGCAACCACCCAGGCAGACAACCAGTCCATCTCCACATCTCAAAAATAGCCATCTATCTGCCACAGGCAGGTGAAATGTGGGCATCTCCTTGGCCTTCTCCATTCCCTGTAGGGGATTAGCTTCATTCCTGTCCCACATGCAGTGCGGGACAAATGATGCACCGCTACGTATGGATACATAAGTGTTTGTGCCAGCATCCGGTACGAAATCTGTCATTTTCTACTGTCTTCATTAGAGAATTGGAGATATCAGAAGAGACTGCCAACATAATGACATGAGACAGACACATGTTTACCAGTTATTCAAGTGCAAATATGGAGAGCAGTAGCTCACGTTGCTGAGGACAAGAGTAGATGTATATCCTCGAAATATATGATCGAACTTTAACACAGTTTGGTTTACAGATGTCGTATAGCAAAACTGAGACTATGGCCTTCAATCTGGATGATGAAATCAAGAATTAGGAGAGCTTGGTGACTGTCGGTAATAATAAAATCAAGAATATACGAAGTTTCAAATACCTTGGACATACCATTGCAAAAGACGACATGAATACCTCTCGTTTCCTATATGCCAGGATCAGAGCTGTTATTGAACTGTTATTAGCGGTAAGCATTTTTAAAACAGTAGTCGGGAGAAGAAGCATTCTGTGTGTACCTCCTCTCCTCAGTATTCTGGTCCTGGTGTTGGACAAGCATGGCCCTGTCCTTTACTCGGCTATATAATGTTCATAATAAAGTTAATGATGCAGACAATGAAATTCCGGACAGACACAACAAACACAAACCCTAAACCTGCAACTGTGTTAAGTTAACCTTGCAGTGACCGAGCAAAGTCTGAACAGATACTGGAAGGTTGCCAAAGACACTGAGCAGCAGAGGTGTAAGTGTAAAGTACAGTTATTTAAATGATGTTGATCTCTCTTGTCCTGTTTTGTTCCTTGCATAATCACACATTTTTCCTCAATAGCCAGTCATAGTTCCAAGGGCAGGTACACTAAGAACAAAACCAATTAGTCACTCTGGTGGTCAGTATACAGATGTCAGTTAGGTGGACGATGCCGCTGGCGGTAAGTCATTTAGTTTACCAACCAAGCACCTATGCAACAAAGAAAACAAGCTACTTAGTTAGGCAAATAATCAATTAAGTTCTCACCTTAAATAATTATAACCTGCAGTTTAACTACTAGGTGAAGCCAGAAGGAAGGTGAAGTGTCAGATCATGTCTGGGAGCAGACACTGGTGCTGTACGCCAATGCATCCACCACGCTACAGAACCACACTGTGTCCTGAATGACATCCACTTGTCACAGACAGGTGATACATGGGCATCCCCTTGGCCTTTTCCAGTTGCTCAAGTCCTCAATACTGATGCACCTGCATGCTGGATCATGCCCAAAGAAGTGCACCAAATGGACAAATGTACCCAACATTCTCTCACAGTGCAAGTAATATACCTCATATAAATCTCCCAAAGTAACCACTCATTTGACACAAAGTCATTCCACCAGTATCCAAGGAACCTGCGAAGAGACCTAATACCAAAGACATCCAGTCGTCGCATTCGGTCACTGGTAAGCATCCAAGTATCACAACCATATATTAAGACAAGGAGCACCAGGACCCACAGGAGTTGGACCTTCATTCTCCTGCAAAGCTATTGGCACTGCCAAACACCTCTGTCCACGGACCTCATGACTCCATAATCTCTTTCTCGTCATCTCTCAGTCACAGAGGCTGTTGACCCAGACACATGACTGCCACTGTTAAGAAAAATACTATAAATGGTATAATCTCTCAATGAGTTTGACACTTTCACCATATACAGATACACATCCACGGATCTTAGCCTTGATACAGGATTGTAATAGCAGTGTAATATCTCTGTAGTTGTTGCAATCCTGGCGCTCACCCTTTATTTTCCTTTCCCAAAGGGGTCAAAGAGGATGTAATAAAATAAAAAGAGAGAAAGAACATTGATAATAGTTGTCTGTCTGCAGACATGTTAAAATAATTATTGTTCTTATATATATAATTTCTTGAAATAGCATTACAATCGTTGTTTGTAACTGCTTGCCCACGACCGATTCCTGAACGGTTTAACCCAGCTGCAATTAAACTGACAACCATCACTAACAACCTTCAATCCAGACACTTCAGTCACTACTGTTACTGACAATCTTGCATCAATTTCAAGAGGCCTCGTATCGTGCCTGACACACAACCTTTCTGCACTGTCAGATCAGAGTAATATTTCGGCCTTTCATGTGGATCGATTGGCCAGTTTGGGGCTGCACAGTGGAGAGGAGGTGGAGCGTGCAAAAGGTCAACTGTAGTGGTAAATCATTTGAAGATTTTTAATGACGGGTGTGTGCGCAGACACACCTGCTGCTTTCATTATGGGGCTGCAGATGGATGTAATTGTGCTAATTAAGGGACCAGAAGCCAAAGAGACAGAGCAGGAATAGAGATATAACCTCAAAAAGCAACTTTTTCTTTTAATTTGAAGAAATATTATACAAATAATGAATGTTTGTGAGTGCAATGGTAAGAATATTTTCCATTGCACGAATTAAAAACATTCATTATTTGTTTTATATGACACCTAAATATATCTGCATCATTTGATAGTTTCCTTAAAATTAGAAGTGTTTCTTCTCAGAACAGGAAGCCGCGGGCAGCGGGACACAGACGACGCTTTGTCCACACAGCAGTTCACTCCGCCTGGCAGGCAACCCACCTACACACTGCTGAGGGTCTGCGAGAGCCACAGTGGAGCGAAGCGAAAAATCGCGGGAAGAACTTGTCCAATTCTTCATCTGACAGCGCTTGTATGACTGCTGAAGCTGTCCCCACGAACACTGCGTGGACTTCTAATTGGACGCATTTTTACAAACTGGTGGTTGATAGTTCAAAAATGCACAGTACATTACGTCATCGTACAATAGTCCCAAACGGATAGTCCAAAAATGCACGGTACATTACGTCATTGTGCAATAGGGCAAATAATGAATGTCACGTGACATACAATCCACCATTCAAATGACAAGGATTTATTTAGGTGTCATATAAAAAGTATTTATATCATGCACAGTGAGCCTGTTAATCCACCTATGTTACCTTCACTGTTATGCATGCCAGCCACAGAACAAGGGGGTACAAGTCTCAGCAATAATACAATAATGTGGAGATGTTGCATCTAAAATGGACAGAAAAAAAACACGAACATGTATTCAGACGAAATCAGTGTGTATTGATGGTAACGTTTGTTGCTGTGAATGAACCCTACATGCTAAAAAATAATAATAACCAACAACATTCTTTATGCACTTGTGTTGGACATTTATGCTGTTTGTCAGTGACTGTCTCTGAATCTGAAGTAAGTTATATCCATTGTAAATGTTAATTATTCCTTTTAGTGGCTTAAAGCCTTTTCTGTGGTACTGTTTCTGTCTTTTTCATACATTTTTTTAATTGCATGAAAAAAAATTAAGAAGCAGTTTGGATTGCATGTAGTTATTTTTTCTTCATGCATCACAGAGATGTTCAACTGTCAAACATATTCATTGTAATTAGCTCATGAGCCAAACGCCAATTTTGAGCTAATTGGTGCCCCGAAGGTCAATAAACAACACTTACAATCCAACCTCAGTATGCCATGGCCTACAGAAAAATGCCATCACAGGGTGGTAGCTATAGCCATTTAGGGGTCAATGAGGGATTACACAGGAGTTAACATTCAAAAATGCTCCAATCATATTGAAATATATATCACAGTATTTGTTTGATCATAAAGATTCCAGCCTAGCCCAGCGGTCATTGGGTGAGAGGCGGGGTACACCCTGGACAGGCCACCAGTCCATCGCAGGGCCACATGTAGACAGACAAACATATTCACACCTACAGTCAATTCAGAGTCACCAATTCACATAACCTGCATGTCTTTGTAAGTGGGAGGAAGCCGGAGCACCCGGAGGCAATCCACTAAACACGGGAACATGCAAACTCCACACAGAAAGGACCAGTTCAGAAGCAATCCTGGGACCTTCTAGCTGTGAGGCAACAGTGCTAACCACTAAGTCACCGTGTCACCCACTGCCATCATTATTATTATTATTATTATTAGTCATAGTAGTAGTAGTAGTAGTAGTAGTAGTAGTACCAGTAGTAGGATGCAACAGGCAAATGTTACTTCATGTACAGGTTGTCCAATTACAGCCACTGAATCTTGTAGTTCCTTCTGAGTTGTCATGGATGTCATGTCTACTCCATAACCAAATCAACTTTCTGACTATTACAGCTGAGGGTTTTTGTAGTCAGTCAGGGCTAAGCATTGACACTCTTTCTGTCCCATCCAGGGTGCTTCTTCCAGTCTGGTGGTCAAGTTTGCTGACACGGACAAGGAGCGCACCATCAGACGTATGCAGCAGATGGTTGGACAGTTTGGTATCTTCAACCCAGCTATCGCCCTTCCCTTCAGCACCTACAGTTCTTACGCACATGCGGTGAGTTGGAAAGACATAAAGCACAGAAGAGTTTTTAGGTTTACTAGGAATATAAGCCCGTTCTTTGAACGGGAAAGGAGATACAGCAAGGCATGGATCCAGGGCACTGCCTGCTGCAGACAAATTTTCAGAGAACCTGAACTTTTTTGCAGTTGGTAATAAACGTGTGACTCTCAGTGCTAACTACACTGTATGTGACAGCTGATAATAATGGAGGTGTAATCTGTATCGCTGGTCACTCATTGTCCATCGCTGGTGGTCACTAATTCCCGAGCGTCAGTGGACACTTAGTGTCCACCATCAGTGGTCACTCATTGTCCAGTGTCAGTGGTCACTCACTGTCAGCATCACTGTCCAGCATATCAGTGAGTTATTGATGTCCAGGAAGGACTACCAATGGTGAAAGTGTGGGATCCGTCACCAGAGTATTCAAAAGTGCTAACACTGCATGAAATCATATTCAGACAGACTTATCTGTCTTTACAGTTTACAATATTGCTGTCGCTGATGTCATCCAAGACGACATCTGTGACTGTGAACAACTGGGGCAATAAAAACTGGTGACACAATAAATATATGCAGTAGCAATGCTTTACTGTGGACAGAATGGGTCTGTTTTAACTATGTACAGGGTTAATAGGTTTAATAAATATTAGTCCGATCATTGAAATTTTAAGTGCCCAAGGCCAAAACCAGTGGTGTCGTGAGTATATCTGCCAAGATTGGTGGGGACTGTAGGTTGAACAGTGTAGGAGGAGCTAGCAAGCAAAGTTACAACATGCTCAACACGGATTATATGGTAAGATTATGGAGGAGATGCATGCAGGTATGAAAGTGTGGAGCCTTCTTACTTTGATTCCTGGACATTCAGGATAAATTTGGGTGAGGGATGTGAAAGAGCAGCGTTTGTCCAAATCACTTTACTACCACTGAAGTGCACTTGAGCAAGGGACTGAATCTTGAATCACCACCTGCTCCTGCTCAGAGGCCTACATATCAGCCTGTGTTTGTGCTAGGGGTATCTTCCAGGTGTGAACGTGTGCAACTGAGTGAATGTGAACAAACAGCATTCCTCGACTCCCCTGGATGAACAAAGGTTTAAAAAAAAAAAATAGCAATTGATGCAAAAAGAATCCCGAGGGTTTCTTACATCTGCTCTTACTCAAACTGATGGGGTGTTTACCATACTGCTGATTTATCTGTTTCTATCTCATATCTTTTATTCTATCTGCCTCACCAACATAAAGAGCATCAAGAGCAATGATGGAGAAACAAATTTATGTAAGCAGGTGGATTATGCGGTTACCATGTTTGCTGTTCACTATCTGTTTCAACTATGACACCTGTGCACGTGATCCTTCAATTAGACCAGGAGGGACTTAGAATTCATTACGTGAGCCAAAGTTTAACTCCAAATTTTAATACATGCTTTATGACTGTATGATAACTTTTCAACTAATGTCAGTACACGGAGACTTTGTTTGCACTCGTTTGAAGTTTGAATAAAAGCAACCCACATTCAAAGGGCTCATTTATGTGCAATGTTAAATATGGACAGAGCCTTTTGTCTGCACTCTCCATTCATTTCGTCCATATTTTTGGACGTTTTCTCATAGCTTGTGGATACAGACAAAACGGAGCTATATATATACCCATATATATATATATATATATATCCCATGTTCAGAAGTATGTGGCAGGTACGGTTTCACTGTTTGAAAATGCACTTGATAGATTTACGTATTTAAGTACATAAGTGGGGTATAAATGAGCCCAAAGAGTTTTTATTTATTCCTGTTCGGGCATGAAATGTAAAGATCTCTTCAAGTAATTTATTTTTACTGATTTCCTTTTCAATATGTTTCAGTGCACAATTAAAAAAATAATGCAGTCTCCTAACTTAAAACTAGGCTTGGGCAATCACTAACGCCCACCTCCGCTAGCATCATGTTGTGGAACGCCGTGCTGCGTTTGAGGTTCGCTACCAAACTCCAGTAATGTGAGTTTTGCTGGCGTTTGGCCAATTTTCTCGACTTTGCCCTGCATTCACCACACGCTGGGGTAAATGTCATCGTGTGACTGCGCCTTTAAAGTGGGTGCATAACACTTGGTGCAAATGCATTTGTGGCATGTCTGCTGTCATATTGCGATCTATATGATGTTATATCTCAACGCAAACCGGGACACTGTGTGCAAAGGGGCTGGATTAGGTCTCCACATTATTCATCGGCATGTTGTGGGCCAACCATAAATTTCACCAATCACAGTGGCACGTGTTTTCACCTTTAAGCCAGTGTGCATCAAGTTCTTATTTGTTATGTTTAATTGGGCTCATTGAGAGGTGACAGGTTTTCTGGCGAGGGAGCGATTTTGCACGCAAGACGTGCATTGGCAGCATGAAAAGTTCCACAAAACACAGGAAGTATATTGACTGCTATGACAGTTGGATGAACTGCAGCATCTGCTATGTATGAAGATTCCAGCGTATGAGCTCTACCTCACATGCAAATTCCTGAATGAAATGCGGAGACCCATCACCTGCGTTAATGTTTAAGAAGAAGTAAGTCCTGGGCCCTGAGGCCGGTGCTTATCCCCAGATACCATAGTATGAAGTGAGAGTCTGCGACTCCCCATGTACACCAGTCCATCGCAGGTTACTTCCCCAGCCAAGGCCGGAACCCATTTACAGCTGGGTGGACTGGGACAATGCAGATGAAGTACCTTGTTCAAGGACACAGACAGGTAGCCTGAAGCACACACCTGGAATTGAACCCCGGTGTATATATTGGTCGTCCAACTCATTTCCCACAGAGCCACCTGCACTATTTAAGGTAAGTGAAAACTCTTGTCTGTCCTTAAATGAACTTTTGCTCTTGTGTGCTTTATCTGTGCACTGTCAAATGAAGTGAGCTTTGTTTTTTATAACTTATGTATAACTTGAACCTGAAAGTGCAAGTTAAGTTTTTATTTTTTGTTAAGGTTAGAGTTTGTGTGATAATGTGTTTTTTTTAAAGAAAGTATGGATTGTTACGCATATTAAAGCTGTATTATCAGCAGTCTAGGTTCTTGTTTCCAACCATGTTTAAAGTCCCGGACCCTCTGTGAAAACTGAATCACACCTACCCCCCATTCATCCACCTGCCCCAGCTGCAGGGAGGAAGAAAAGCAGCGCAGAAATATAGTACAAACCAGAATTATTATTTGTTTTTTTCCATTAGTTATTTATTTTTATTTTACATTTATTTTGTTGTTAATTTTTGTGTTCACTTCAGTTTCACAGTCCTGTGATGCGTATGGCATGTCTCTGTGAGCATGGTGTATGTGTTAAAGGCGCAGTCACACCTGTGCGTTTGGGCCAACGTACATGAACTTACTTGCATTCGTTGGTGATCGCTAGCCTCCGGTAGCCTCTGCTGGCCTTCACCGGTGTTCGCTGATGAATGCCGACACTGTCCAAAATTTTCAACATGTTGAAAATATTTCGGCGATTACCGAAGTAACTGTGGCTGCGTTGGAGACCGGTAGAGAAAGGTAATCTCTGCTACGGCCACGGTAGCCTTCGTTAGCATCCCTTAGCATTCGCTAGCTGAAGTTACTGGTGCGATCGTCTATGTTGAGTGCTGCTTCGCCCTACCTGCTCAGAATCACTGGACAGTGGTGTGTCGAACCCCTCACGATGCCACATTGGCAAAGGTCACGTTTGTTCGGTAGCGAACCCCTAACGCCCATCTCTGCTGGCCTCCACTAGCATCATGGTATGGAATGCCAAGCTACCTTTCGCGTTCGCTACCAAACTCCAGAAACGTGGGTTTTGCTGACGTTTGGCCAATTTTCTCGACTTTCCACTGCATTCACCACACGCTGGGGTAAACGTCATAGTGTGACTGCGCCTTAAGGACCCGCCATGTGAGGCTTTCTGACTATTGCGTTCTTGATATACCTGAAATAGGCTGCGCTGGATTTTAGACCAGGTTTTTGCAGGTCTATGGCGTAAATGCTTTCTGGTGCACGGCCCAAATGTGCCAGCTCTTCCCACACCTCAGTTTTAGACCAACACACCCACATGAGCGCAAGTGGACTTGCTATTTAAATAATGTAGGTGCTCTGCATGGCAAAGAAAACTGTGTTGGGTGGAAACTAGCAATGACACTAG
>OMMV01051055.1:4393-17346 GCA_900302635.1 Chatrabus melanurus | reverse complement strand
ACCAGAATGTCCTGAGACATCTGCTGGGGTTCTCAATTTCAGACGTGAGTCACAGGGCTTGGCTCTCGTTTCGCTTGAATTTTGAACATGTCCAAAAAAATTCGGGCGACATATTCACTCTCAAAGTACTCCCACAGGCGTCGCATTGGCGCAAACCAGTCTAAAACCCGACCCGAACCGTTCTCCATTTGTGTCGCACATGGTACAGTCCGCCCCCGTGAAGATGCCGGCATCAGAGTCCCTCAAAACCCCCACAATTACAAGAAATGTCCACACTGTATTTTAGGAAATAATAATCGACGTTCAGAAATAATAATACCAGACATGCATATTTATGACATAAATGCATGATAATAACTTACATTTTAGTGGCGGGCTGTCAGGGCTGTCAGAGAGGTGACACTAAACGACATTCCGTCTGGACGTCAATATAATCCACGCCATGAACTGCCGGCTTCTGATGCGACTGACAGGAGGTGTATTCCAGTTTACAATGTGTAATGAAAAAATAAAGTCCAAATTACAGGCTGTCACACGGTAGAAAAGTATGTCCACCTGTTCCTGCTGTGTAGTGCACGTGATTGACTTAAAGCCACTGTCTGCACGTATTGTGGGACGGATCATATTACATCCAACATGAAGTTTTTTTGTTTTTTTACATTACAACATGAAATTATGCCATATGCATCAAATTTATATTAAATTATAGTGTCACGTCATGGCTCCTACATGCATACTACATATACATAATGCATACATATTTTGGCCCAAACATCGCCGGGGGCATTCGCAAATATTTTGCAACTCCCAATTCAGTGCGAGTCCAATTGAGACTTTGCCGCTATTTTCTCGCAATTTTGTGTGTCCAATTGGTCTCGAGCTGTCTCAGCCCAGTGTGATAGGGGCCTAACCCAGCACCAAAATTGTCATTCTGATTCAGTCCGGTAGATACCGATGCTAGAGGAACCGGTACCATATTACAACGAGGTTTCGGTGCCCAACCATACTGGAGGAAGCCCACTCAGACATGGGGAGAACATGCTTTTTCATCATCCACACATGCTAACAATCAATCATCATGTGGTTGCTTAAACTGATGAACAATGTAGGAAATGGTTAGTTTTATCAAAATAAGGCACAATTCAGATACAGTTGTATTTGATAAGCGTTGTGATTGCAAAATGAATTAAATTCATCCTTGTATATAGGGTTGCATTGTAAGAAATTATGGGGAATTGGTGAACTGGTACAAACTTGGTACCACAGTGGCTAATAACAAGAAGGTCCTGGGTTCAAGCCCACCTGGGTCCATTTCCTTTCTGTGTGGAGTTTAACAGAATGCTAGAGACAGACAACACAAGACATCTATATGACAATGATTTAAATCTTCAACTTACCTTTAATTTCACTTCCATGATCTGTCTTCTCTGTAATTTCTTTGCACAGCTGCACACTATTATGTACAAACAAAATTATGGTTAGTTGAACCATTAAAATGCACAGGCTATGAAATGATGCAAAGAAAAAAAATTTTAAACAGTGTCTGGCATAGGTGATACTATTTAAAATAAAAATCATACTAGTACATGTAAACAACAACAGTCTTATAAGCTAAATGTTGTAACTAGCTGCCACTTCAGTGCTAAATTACACAACTGGTTGAATTCTATGATTGTAGGAAAGAAACGGAGGGAAAAAAGGCTACAGCATAAAGTAACAGAAAACACTCAAGGCTTACAGTATAAAGAATACTTAACCCTAAGAACACAAACAGTTTTAGCTACATTCATTCATCCATTCCTTTGATATTTGCCAATATTTACTTCCAACCCCCCAGCAACAATGTTACTATATTTTCTGTTATATTGTATGCGTGCACCAAATCCTTTATTTTCACCATCACATTGTTCCAGCTATCATTTATACTTGCTTATCCTAACAGCTGCAGGCAATTTACAGCATCCCATTAACAGGCATGACCTGGCCTTACCAAACAGGTTATTGTCATCTAATCCAAGTATTACTAGTAAGCACAAAAATCAAAATGCCTGGATGGTGAATCCATCAAGAGACCCCTCTCTGACTGGCTGGTGGTGACAATAATGGTTGGCCATTTTTACTCCAGCGAAAATACATGCCCTCCAAATGCACATTCCTGCACATTCCTCTTTGTAACAATGGTATTACTATAGCATACAATAAAACAGTCAGCATTACAACTATAATAATCTACTTTCACCTTCTCCCAATTTCAATTTGGGGTCGCCACAGCAGATCCCACATGGATCTGCCTGTAGATTTGGCACAAGTTTTACGCCAGATGCCCTTCCTGACGCAACTCCACATTACATGGAGAATGGGCAGGAGTGGGGTTTGAACCGGGAACCTTCCGCATTGAAGGCGGTCACACTGACCACTAGGCCACCACCCCTGCCCCAGGTCTGTTCACATTTCTGGGTTATCTAGCGCTGGCCGTCACCACTACTTGCTGCAAGAACGGCATGCATTTCAGCCTTACTGCCAAGCTCAAGGAAAGGGTTACTGACCTACGCAGACAAAACTGTGATATGGGTTTGCGATTGTCCTGGATCAAGACTACTACAGGCTTTCAATGACTTCCTGGATTCAGTCAACAGACGCATATCTGTATGCTGTGAGTGTGTCAAACTTTTAGAGATTCACTTATCTCAGCAATGACATTCATGTCTCTGGGTCCTTGACCACTGAGATTGAAAGTGGCATGGGAAGAGCTTATTAAGTCATGAGGTCCCTGGGCAGAGGCGTTTGATGATGCCACTAGCTTTGCAGGAGAATGCAGGTCCAAGTCCTTCCTGTATGGGTGTAAGACGTTGAGGATAACCAGTGGCCTAAGGCCACAACTGAATGTCTTTGATACTAGGTCTCTTCTGAGGATACCTGGGTACCACTGGAATGACTGTGTCAAGGAACAGTTACTTAAGGCGCTTTTATGCTTCTGCCGCAATGCAATGCGGCTTTGACGTGCTTTGACCACGTCATGCACCTTTCAAAGTTCTGCGTCATGTTGGTCCGTGTCGTTGTGCAATTCACCACCAGAACGGAAGGGGGGGCGAACTCGTTGATTGTTTGTTTACCTTCCGGCTTTGTTACTGCGTTCTGAACAACGGTGGCCGAGAAAAAAAAAGAAAAAAAAAAAAGACTGGTGTTGCAGTTGGAGATGATCAACAAATGTATTTATTGCAAATGTGGCGACGACAACGAAAGAGGAGACAAGTGCGGACGTGGTCTGTACGTCCACTGAACGAATTGAGGCGGAGGACAGGTGAATATACCACACTTGTACGACCTCCATGGGACACGGACAGAGAAATGCACTTCAGGTATTTTCGTATGTCAGCTGACAGATTTGACGACCACCAGAGCACACACAGCATGCAGATTGATGCCGCCCAGAGACGGGCCAAGATGCGGACCAATGACAGCCCTTGCGGTACGTCGTCTCGACGCATAGTTACAATATTTGGTAGGTGCGCATCAGGCTACAGCGTAGTTCTCGGAGGGGATTCGCAACGACGCAGAGGGCTCTGCGTAACCACGGCAGCATAAACTAGACTTTACGGAGACTCAGATGAGGAGAATCACTTGCATTGTGAGGGAACGTCAGCTACAACATTATGGCCATGTGGCGCGTTTCTTTGGGTATGATCCAGCACGCAGGTCCCCAAGTCTTGAGGACTCCAGCAACTGGAAAAAGCCAAGGGAAAACCCATGGCTGCAAGAGATTGACGGCTACTTTCGAGATGTGGAGATGGACCGGTTGTCTGCCTGGGTGGTTGCCATCCAAGACACAAGGCGGTTCCGCAGTGTGGTGGATAAAGCGATAATGCTCCCAGACTTCTCATACAGTTCCATTTTGGTTCATTATATTCATCCTGATGTCATTCAGATTATAATTTACTGCAACTTCCTGCTCCTCTGAGTGGTTCATTGCGCATTAAAAATCCTCTTTTTGGTTCAGTTGATCGTTATCTCACATTTACACAAAGCACTGACACGATTCAGTGCATCAGTGAACTAATGATTCGTTCAGTGGGGAGCAGTGTACAGTTCCGGTATAAGAGCCCTTGAAAATAAACATGCAGCTACACAAACGACTCTCGGACCTTTTAATTCTTTGAGATTCGTTCAGTCGCGAACTGTGCACCACCACTCGGGCTAGGCTACAGCTACATCAAGAGCTGTCGCTTCCCTCCACCAACGATCGATTATCTAACTTTAACGAAAGCCGAGAATAATTACTATGGAAATGCTCACGGCTTAACTGCCGTGTAGAGACAACGAGCTAGCTAAATGCTATCTTAACTTTGTTAGCAACCGTGTTTACAAATCAACCGACATAAGCTAGCTACACTGTTAGCACGCAAATACCATTAGCTGCTCGTCAAGCAACGCTTACACTAGCTCAATAACCAACATAATATCTTAAATTCTGGTAAACGCACTGCTTGTTTTTTTTCTCTAAAGTGAAATTTTAATGTTACGTTAATTAAGGACGCAGCAGGCCAGTTTTTTCCAGCTAACGTTGCCACTCATGTTAGCCTTAGCGCACATACGCTTAAAGGTTGGCCCAGGATTGTAACAGTAATAAAATATTTTATCAACAACCCTTTAATCCCTGTAAGGTCGAGGTCGCAGCTCGGTTTTCGACCTACTTACAATTCGTGTTTTCCCGATTTTTCCCAGTTTTTGATCCATTCAGCAGAGACGATATATGCCGCCATCTTCCATCCACACAGCCCGGATGTCTAGTAATGATGAATCCTCCAAAGCTTCAAACCATGTGTCGGACTCACGAAGCTGTTGAATGACGCAGTGTGTCGAGGCATGGCTTGATCATTTCCGCGGACAGAGGGGAAAAAACTTAAACCATCATTATTACTGGGGGGAAATGTCAAATAAATTACATATAAAATGAAAAACTGATAATGTCTAATTTTCCCTGCGACTAGCAGGTCATGCATAATGAGTCAGTGAGTCTGCAAAATGTCAATAACTGTATAAACTACTACAAATTCAGCTCTGAAATTCTGGATTCTGAAAGATACAGATGAGGACCAACGAACCTCAGTTCATCTTGTGGCAGGCACCTGTAAAGTAGGCCTTTTGTTTGCATGCACAGTTCGCAAATCGGAAGTCTGCTACTGCGCAAGACTCCCAAAAGTGCGCCACGCCATGGTCCAGAAGCGGAACTATCGTTTAAAATTGACAAACTTTATAGGTCTTCTTCTTTCAGCTGCTCCAGTTAGGGGTCGCCACAGCAGATCATCCGTAATCCGGTATGGAAATTCGATTTGTGATCTGCATGTTTGGTTTGCCAAATTTTACGCCGGATGCCCTTCCTGACGCAACCCTACTCATTTATCTGGGCGTGGGACCGGCGCTCAGGATGTACTGACTGTACACCCCATGTGGCTGAGTTTATATGTATTTAACAAAAATTAAACCCTAACCCTAAACCATTTAAGATAACGTAATTTACAACATTGTCAGGCAGCAGAGACATCAGGGTTTGAGCCTCGTTCTGACATGTGTAGCGCCCTTCCAGAAATGGCGGTCAGAATCGGGAGTGCATAAAAAAATCTGAGTTTATGAAGCCTTGTTGCTAATTGCAGGGTCCTGGTGGCCACTATTGCTTGTATAAATAAATAATAACTGACCACTTTCCATGTTGGAAAACATATTTTTCTCCCCAGACATAGGATTAATGGAGTCTGTCAGTGAGTGAGTGGGTCTGCAAAATTTCCATCAGTAGCTCAGTTAAAAACTATTAAATATTCATTTCTTAAATTTTGGGTTACCGGTATGTTAGATACAAGTGAGGGCCAGTGAATCTCCTTTTATGGGCCATGTTGGCATCTTTTAACTTGCACAATAGCCATAACAAAAAATAAAGACTGGCCTATCAAGTTGCTTTGAAGCCTTGTTGGTAAGCTCAATGTGGTCAGTCTGGGAACTGGGTAACCAGGCCTGCGAGTGAACCAGGTTGACACGGTGACAGGTGAACTAGGCGTACCTGACTGGGCCTATGAGTGAACCAGGGCTACGCTGTTACAGTTAGGGTTAAACTGCCCTCAAATGAGCCAGGCCAGGTTCACCAAAATAGCGTAGGCCTGGTGCACCCGTAGGCCGGCGCTGAGGTAGGCCTGGTCGCCTGGTGGCCACTGTTACTTGTCTAACTTGTTAGTTTTTACAGAATTACTTGCAGAAATTCTGTTTGTATGTGCAATGTTCAAATTGTATAGCTGCATGCTGCAGTGCATTCTGTGGTCATCTTCCAACTGAAGGACAGAGTTCAAAACGTGGTTGTAATTCTCTTTAGATAAGTGTTGCTGCCAGTTTCACAAATGTAATCATAGGTTACATTTCGAGGTTAGGGTCAGGGATTATAGCTATAGTTTGGGTATAGGTTTGGTTAGGGCAGCAAAATAGCGTTGTCTGTACATGTCACCAGTTTCACAGCTCTACAGTGGGGTACAACAGCGAAAGAGTTTCATAAAACAACATGAGATTTCAGATATAGTTTGCCAGAAGGCACATGGGAAACTCAAGCCGAGATCTCATCAGTTTCCCCTGTAACAAAGTCGCTCTCTGTTCCACTCCAGCATGAAGCTGTGACTGGTGATGCAACAGACAAAAGAGGCACTATGCAGACACCTATACCTTCTTCACAGTTGTTATAGGCGTCTTGGTAGCTTCCCTCACTAGTCTCATTCTTGCTCAGTCACTCAGATTACTGCCTACTCATATTTATTATGGACTAGCGCCTCCCTATCTGGCAGATCTTGTTAAACCTTATGTACCAACCCATGCTCTGCATTGTTAGGGTGCAGGATTGGTGTGTGTCGCAAAGGTAAAGAAGAAGTCAGCAGGTCACAGAGGTTTTTCTTATTGTGCACCTTTTCTGTGGAATAGGCTGCCCGCTGAGATAAAACACTGACTCTGTGGGGTTCTTTAAATCCAAATTAGAGGCTCATCTGTTCTCCCCACCTTATAATTAACATAGACTTAGTTGTATTGAATCACTGTCTTTCCCTCCCAACTTCAATTATTTCTGTTACTGGTGGAGAAAGACAGTCTCATAGTATCAAGTTCTTGTGAATGTTAGTGACGTAGAGGACTCTATTGCCGGCAAACACTTAGCATTTTGTCTGTTAGTTCACTGTTGTAAAAGTGTTACAGTGAACTGTTCATTCTTGCTGATTGATTTCTGCTTTGTTCTCTGTCCGAGGACAAACTGCTGATGAAGACACCGACCATATGCGAAGGGGAAGCTCCCTGGATTGGGATTCTTCCACTAAGCGGGACATTCGAGATCTACAGGGGAACTGTTGGAATCTGGAGCGTGCCAAGGAATTAAGGAAGCATTTTGTGGACGAAAACTGAGGAATGGTCCCTTCAATGACTGATCTGGCGTCTATCACTGCCTCGCCAATTACAGTCCATTTACTGAGACTCTGCTCTTCACTGTTTGGATGTCTTTTGCACCATTGGTCGTCGCAACCACTGGATTCTATGTGTATATGGTTGCATAACTGCAACATTTGTGTCTCTACATGTTCGACGATTCTTTTTGTGCTTTATTTGTTATTTTGCTATTGTTAGTATGGCCAAAGCAGATGGTCACTCCACTGAGTCTGGTCTGCTTGAGGTTCAAAACACCTGAGGAGTTTTTCCTTACCACCGTTGCCAATGTGCTTGCTCAGGGGGTATGTAAGCTTAGACTTTACTTGTGTGTAGCACCTTGGAGCGACTTATATTGTGCTTTGGCGCTGTATAAATAAATCAAGTTGACTTCACTGTACCTTACTGTTCCTATAATGATTGGTGTAAATGAAATGCAACCAACTAAACTGCTTGCCAGATATCCCCTTTGTTATCATCTTAACACAGAGCCTATTGTGTCGGACTTTGTCACAGTACACACACACATCAAATCATGATTGTATTCACAGGAGTGAAATAACTGGAGTCCATCCATCCATTACATATATCCAATCCACCTGATGCGATATAGGTGATATAGTGCAGGGGGCTGAGGTTATCTATTGCAGCACTAATTGGGTGAGAATAAGGTCATCGGTCCATCACAGGATTAACACGTACAGGTGACCGTTCACTCTTAAATTAAGTTACTGTCAATAACACCACTGCGATACCCTGCACTCGCTGAAATTTGATAAACGCTTGTCCACATAGTTGACAGTCTGTTGACTGACAAATCACCATGTGTGCACACTACATACCCATTATACATATCCTGTACTTGGGGGGAAAACAACCATGAGCCTGCCTGCAGGGGTAAACACCACTCACTTACTGGATTTAGATCAAATACTTAAGAGTAATACTTCTTGTTTTAAAGAAGTAAGACAATACAATGCTAATAATAAGTTTACCTTCAGTGATCATGTCATTTGATGTAACAAATTGAGATCTCATATTCTTATCTCACCTGTCAAACATGTTAAAGCTATGTTGGTGAATAAAATCGAGCTTCAATTTAAACCACATTTGTAGTTGACCAGAAGAACAGTGTCATACCAATACTGCTTTAAAGTGTCATTGCAGTTAAGTTTCTTCTCAACTTCTATGATTTATCAGAGCTCTAAAAGGAAATATACAAAATTACACAAAACAGTTCAATCAAAATTCAGTCAGTATGTCAGAATTCTTCACATTTTCATTCATGTGTACACTTGAACGGGAAGCATGGATTAGTAGGCACGTACTTAAAATTGTCACACAATTGCAGGGGGTTTATTCTGTTCATGTTACATCATCAGGCATAAATATGAACCTTAAAGGATGCAATGGCCACTTTTGTAAATAGAATAAAAACACAAATTTAATATACACAAATACTTAAATATGTGTAAACATACCAATGTATGCACATTGTCAGCAGTTCAATGCATAAACAGAAAAAGAGCCCAAAATGAAATGATTAATGTACATTTACAGGCAATTCTAAAATGTATTTTTCTTATCTGCTTAACATGAATAATAAGTATGTATATGGTAATGTTTAAAATCACGTGATCCTTTTCTCTGGTTTACAGTGAAATTTCAAGAAAACTGGGTTGTTTCTAGCTACACCTTTTCCTATGAACTCTGAATCTGCCAACCAGCCCAATGCACAGAGGTAAACAAATGTCGCAACAACCCTTTAAAAGACAAACAAAACAATGTGTATATACTGTATATTTATATATATTTTTTGCAAATTAGTAGGTTAACTTCAATAGATATATTCTATTCCTTTAACCTTTCTCCAAAATTTCATTCAAACAGAAACTGCAAATATAAAATGAGCACCGATTCACAATATATTACACATTTGTAGTCATATAATATACAATTCTGACACTATACTGGCTGCCCTAAAGACTTCGAAAACTTAGTAATTTAGAATAATTCTATATGTCTTGTACACGCAACAGTGATACAACAAATACGTTGGCTTTAAAAACTCCTCTGCACAATTGCAAACTGAAAACAAAAGGTTTCTCAGACTTGTTTCAAGTCTGTTCTTTTAAAGATGGCAATAATGGCATGTCTGCATTATTAGCTAGAAGATAGTATACGTCAGCGAAAAACAGTGAAGGTAGAGGAGAGATACATGTTTAAAGTTGAGTCAATTTCTTATGGATGACATTGCGAATACACATTCTTATTCAAAGTTGATTATTAAATGTGACCATCAATTTGTCAAACATTTGGCCATTATTAAGTCACCCATAAGTTCTGGAGAAACTAAAAGAAAATACAAACAGCTGGCTGTATCTTTAGGAACATAATTTCAATTACAAAGGATTATTTCAGCATCTATGTGAAATAATGTGATAGAAACTATTAATTTACATCTGATTGTCATTACAAAATATCTATAAATCAAAATCATCTATAAGGTATAAAAGCAGAACACATACATTTCTAAAAAATACCATCACAGAGAATTCTGAGAATGCCATATATCATTTGTGTCAAGGCCTTTAACAGTATGAGACGCCAGTTCACATTATAGCTTACTGTGTACATGTTTTGATAGATGGCTACATGCCATGCCAAAAATCTACTGTTAAAAAGTAAATGGACACAATATCATTAACACCTGTACAATGTAATACAATAAATGCTACAATTATGAAGCAAATGATGTTCAAATTCTGTTCAGATTGTGTCAGAGGTGTTGAGTGAAGCGTGTGGTAATAGAAAATATGGCCTCAAAAATGACTGTAGAGCTGAATCAGCATCTCCCTGAAACAGTGCAGTATAATACACATCAAGAAAAGTTGAACACAATCAAATGTATCATTTGTTGTAGGGCTATTTTGCTGAATTCTATCAGCCGGTGTTACTGTTGTCATCCCACTGTATGATGACCAATATATTTACAGAAATGTTTTCTTCTACTGATTGGGGAAAAAAATTAAAAGGTATATATTATTAATTTCAATTTAAGTTTTATTTTTCGCCACACAAATGATAACAATTAAGTATCTGCCCTGGTACTTTTTACTCAAGAAACAGCTCAAAATCTCATATTAACAACAACAGGCCAGGCTTATTGTAAGCCGAGTTGTTGCATTTTCAGGCAACTGAATAAAAACAGAAACATATCTCCCGCAATATTTCAAAAGTCTTTTACGTGTGAAATTGTCAGAGAATAAAATTCAAGTTCTCCCTCCAAGTTCAAACAAAGTGTTGAAGAGGCAAACGTTGGTGTCCGACAATTCATAGCAGTCCACTTAGCTCCATTTTTTTTTTAAACCCACAAAAGTCATCCATCAGTTTATCTTCTTCGGATTTTGATGGCACATTGTCCTTGATGCTCCCAATTCCATTTAAAACATTGAAACATTGAGAACCTAAAGATATAAAGACAAGAAATCCATCATCTTAAAAATAAGCAAATCAAGACAGTGGGGAAAATTTACTAAAGTAGTAGTAAAGGAAAGCAGTTATTGCAACATTATTGCTTGGACACGCTTCAATGTATCTTCAATTCTGCTGTGTTTTCCACAACAGGATTCGGATCAGAGTATCACCACACAACAATAAAGACTTGAAAAAAGTAAAGAGGGTAATCCTGTTCTTCACACGTGTATAGTCAGTCAGTGTTTGGAGAATGATGTGTTTTTCATTGTTTTGGCTCCATTTCAGATTTCATTGTAATAACTGAGGTTAAAGTGATGACTTGCAGCTTGTTTAAATGCATATTTAAACAGGGTAAGTCACTTTTAATACATAGTCAACTCACTTTTTGAATATTACACAAGGATTGCTGTTCACACTTTATATCAGGGCATATGGCAGCATTTTAAAAGAGTTTATGCATAGGTAAAAGTTTGCTTGTACTTTATTTTTAACTACATTGTATTTTTCAGTTTCTTGAAATGACCTCGTGCTGCATGATGAATGATTAATACTGACACTACTGCAGCATTAACACACATTTGTAAGCAATTACTAGTCTGACAATATAGTTTTCACCTCTTTGGTTTATAAAGAGTTTACAGATACAATGGCAGATGTGCAAGTTGTGATATTTGGCAACTTTGAGATAACAAAAAGTGCTCAATTGTTAAAAAAAAAAAAAGATGTGAAAATCAAGTTGTGATCATAGCACAACTACATAGTTTCATATTAAGTGTAAAAAGTTATGAAAAACAACAGATGCTCCTGTGTTAAATATCAGCTTTATCGTAAAACGTCAAGAAAAAAAGTAATTTAAGTGTTAAAAGAAGTGAACTGTCCCTACCGAGTCATCCATGATGGAAGATGGATCAAAGTAGTCTGCTTTAAGTTCAGTTCTTTCTCTGCGATTCTTTGATGCTGGCTGCAAAACAACAGTCAGAATAATGTGAGGAAAGATGAAAACGCAATTTGAACTTAATAGTTCGCTTTGAAAAAGCTGTGGTGAACTAAAAATGATTTATGTTAACCATACACAACCACACAGTAAACATACACATGCAATCATCATATTAAAATCTCCTTTGATTTGTGTATTTTGTTTCAATTAAACCAACTAGGAAATGTTGTTACCAGTGTGCCATGACTGGAAATTAAATGTTTTGTGTCAATTTTCAAGTGGTAAAATGTGATGGTTAAAATATGCTGCAGAAGTTGTAACACACACACACACACACATATATATATATATATACATATATGCACATATGTATACACACACTTTTTTTGTGTGTTTCGCCTGCCTCCGGTTGCTCAGGCTCGCCACAGTGGATCCGGTAGAGATCCGCATTAGGATTTGGCACAAGTTTTACGCTGGATGCCCTTCCTGATACAACTCCAGTTCAACATGGAGGAACAAGTACACAGCACCCAGTGTTCCTAAGCGGTCTCCTAGCCAAGTACTAATCCGGATCTACTCTGTTCAATTTCTAAGTTCTGACGGGATCAGGTGTACAGAGTGGCACGGCAGTAGAAGTTGTAACATTTATAATAAATTAATAAATAGCTTTAAAGGGGAACGCTGACATTTTTCAACCTGGGCTCTGTTTTTTTACAGGTGTTTGGGTTCATCTTTTCACTCGGGACAAAAATGATTTTAATCAGTGCTGTATTGATTTAGAATGCAAACACTGTCACAGTCTAAACAGCTATCAGTGGTGCCCAACCCTGGTCCTCAGGGACCCCTATCCTGCATGTTTTCCATCTCTCCCTGCTCTGCCAACAGCTAATTAGCTGATTCAGGTGTGCTCAGCCAATCAAGAGCTAACAGACACCTGAATGAGCTCATCAGCTTTTGGCAGAGCAGGGAGAGATGGAAAACATGCAGGATAGGGGTCCCCGAAGACCAGGGTTGGGCACCACTGGGCTACATAATGCAATTCTAAGGGGCAAGCTAAAGACACTCACGGCACACCACATCCTGTCACTACTGAACAGGT
>OMMV01051047.1:1724-12199 GCA_900302635.1 Chatrabus melanurus | reverse complement strand
GTTGGTGCCAGACGGGCTGGGCTGAGTATTTCAGAAACTGCTGACCTACTGGGATTTTCACGCACAACCATCTCTAGGGTTTACAGAGAATGGTCTGAAAAATCGAAGATATCCAGTGAGCGGCAGTTATGTGGATGAAAATGAGTTGTTGATGTCAGAGGAGAATGGGCAGACTGGTTCAAGATGATAGAAAGCCAACAGTAGCTCACTTAACCACTCGTTACAACCAAGGTATGCAGAATACCATCTCTGAACGCACAACACGTCGAACCTTGAAGCAGATGGGCTACAGCAGGAGAAGACCACACCGGGTGCCACTCCCTGTCAGCTAAGAACAGCAAACTGAGGCTACAATTCGCACAGGCTCACCCAAATTGGACAATAACAGATTGGAAAAACATTGCCTGGTCTGATGAGTCTCAAGTTCAGCTGCGACATTCAGATGATAGGGTCAGAATTTGGCGTAAACAACATGAAAGCATGGATCCATCCTGCCTTGTATCAACGGTTCAGTCTGGTGGTGGTGTAACAGTGTGACAACTGTGCAACGCCTGTCATGTCAATATGGACCAACATCTCTGAGTAATGTTCCCAACACTTTGTTGAATCTATGCCACGAAGAATGAAGGCAAAAGGGGATCCAACCCGGTACTAGCAAGATGTACCTAATAAAGTGGCCGGTGAGTGTATATCTACACTGTAAATGTTCAGTGTGCCAACATTAAAAGCAATTTTCCCAAAACAGTTATTTCACCTCAGTCCCACAGTGGCCTTGTGTAATTACATACAATATATCATAAATAAAATATAGCTGTGAACACCCCATTGCTTTGTCCTTTGTCTTCCTGCCTGCCTAGGAAACATGAATGTACTATTTTAACTTCATATTAATTTACTGTATTTGATGTAACAATTTATTTCAACTGATACCTTAGTGTTGCTTCACTATATTTTAATCATATTTTAAGTGAATGCATATCTAAATAGGCTATGTGTTTAGTGTTTGCACTTTTCTTTACCTTATTTCAACTTGTACACATTATCTTGTTAATTCCCAACTTTTTCTATTTACTCACAATGCATATGAGTAAATTGGCTGAATATTTACTTTGTTAAAATTATGTCAGCTTATCTGTTTAACTTGTTAGTCTCCACTATATAGTTTAAAAACAAATTGAACAATTTAGTTTCTAGTTTTAGGTGATTAGAGATCCCTCGCCCTTACTTTTATCTGCAGTGGCAGACAGATGACATGAGACGTGGTACTTTTTTGTGTACATGTTAATGAGATGTGCAATAATTGCCTTAATTGAAAGATGCCATGGAAAATTTTCCTTTGTCTGGTCATTGAAAATGGTGAACCATCCGGTTTAATGTGTGCTACATACAGGCAACAGGTGAATGTGGCATAATGTGTATAGAAAAGGGGTCTGCCGAAACTGAGCAAAAAAACTATAACCTTTGACAACACTTAGCCCAACGTCGCCCAATTCTGCAGCAAAACCACAAACCTGGCAACCTTGACAGAGGGTTTATGACAAGGTGCAAACAGGAAGGCCAGGTTAGTCTTTCAATGAAATGAGAGAACATCTTAAAGAGCCAGCCCAGTTCTGGTACAAGTTTCTTTGGACAGATGAACCCAAGATGAAACTGCGCCTTAATGAAATGAAGAGTATGGCGAACGAAAGGAAGGGCTCATGATCCAAAGTATGCCGCATCATCTGTCAAACATGGTGAAAGCATTGTGGTATGGGCATATATAGCTGCCAATGGAACTGGGTCACTGGTGTTCACTGTTGTAACTGCCGATGTAAATAGTTTAATGAATTATGAAGTGTACAGGATGATACGATCTGCTCAGATTCAACCAAATGCTGCCAAACTGATTAGACAGAGCTTCACAGCGCAGATGGATAATGACCCAAAACATACTGCCAAAGCAACCCAAGAGCTTTTCACGGCAAAAAAATGGAATATTCTTCAATGGCCAAGTCGTTCACCTGACCTCAACCCAATAGAACATGTATTTCACTTGCTGCAGACAAAACTGAATGCAGAAAGACCCACAAACAAGTGGCAACTGAAGGAGGCTGCAGTTGAGGCCTCTCAAGTGTGGAAACTCATTTGGTGACGTCCATGGGTTCCAGAAAGGATTTTCATCAAAGTATAAACAATAATCCTTATACATTTATCAATGTTGGCTGATCTAATTGCTTTTGGCCTCTGAAAATGGAAGGACTGTATAAAAAGTGACAATTCCTTAATGGCTAATGTGATATTTTTTTGTAAAAATCTTTGACTTGAGGCTGAAATTCTACACTTCAGTCCCATCTTGATTGTCATTTCAACTCCATTGTGGTGGTGTACAGAGGCAAAATTACAAAAAATGGTCAACTGTCCAAATAGTTGTGTACCAACTGTAATTTTCATCTGTTCTTGCTGTAGATCAAATTTTTCTAATTTTTATTTATTTTTTTTATAAACGGCGTCCACCTTCTTTGTGCAACTTTAAGTGATGGCTTCCATTGTCTAAAAATATGCTCCGATCTTCTTTCAGAATATTGGAAGTGGCTCGCTGCTCTCAGCTTACAGACGTCGGGTTCACTACATTAGCAAGGGTGAGTGTAGTCTGTCCTACACACATGGATACCATGCTTTACGAGCATTGGCTTGACAGTTTGATTAGAACGCTGTACTCAGATCCTCAAGTCAGCTCTTTGAGTATGTACTGGTGCTGCACTTTGCCATACCCACCACATTATGAAACCACCCTGAGTCCTAATTGCCAACTGCCAAGGCACACCACCGGTCCATCTTCACCTTCTAAATGTAGGCAACCCTCTACTGCAGCCAAGTGATATTGGGCATCCACTTGGCCTTTGCCAGTTGCCCAGGGACCCAAGGATTCACCGGCGAGACTTGGTACCAAACACTTCTATTCCAGTTGTTGCCTTAGGTCACTGGTAAGAGTTCGAGTCTCGCAACCATACAGTACAGCTAGAAGTACCAGGATCATGAAAACTTGGACCTTCATTCTCCTGTATAGATGCTGGTATCGCCAAACATCTCTACCTGAAGATCTTCAGGCCCTATACCACAGATCCCTCCAGTTGTACTCGCCCTCAGCTGGTTCACCACCTTTGCAGTCCAACAATGATTCGGTGGTTTGCAACTGACTGGCAGATCAGCCACCAGAACTCTGTCATTGGCGATTTTGAACATTGTGACATGAGGATCAATCTTATACAACTGCTCAAATTACCTGGTCCAGTGGGACAGTGCAGCGGAGTCATCTGTCAGGACATATTGTCCCCAAATATCTCAAATGTTTCAAGGTTTCTCTCTCTGTGTGTCTGTGTTGCAGAATTGTCATGAGCTTGAGAAGATGGACTTAGAAGAATGTGTGCAGGTGAATAAACATCTAAATTAAATGCATGTCTATCATTCCTGTAGTTGTGTCATTTGTATTTAATTTTTGCTCCAGATTACGGATGGCACACTCATCCAGCTGTCTATCCACTGCCCTCGTTTGCAAGTCCTGGTAAGTGTTTGCCTAAATGTAGACATGCCAACTATTGCACATTTGCCTATCTCATACACATGACACTTTGATGAGCCTACTGTGCAGAAGCACATCAAACCTGGACAAACGAGAGCAAGCTGAGTTGTTATTGCGGACAAGTCTGCTGCTGTCCGTTTTTATACTGCAGCCAACAGTAGGCGAAATGTGTAATCCTGCTCCTGATAACTGATTCTCCAGAATGTGCTTCACAAGCGAAGCCTGTTAACCTCAGAGCAGTAGCAGCTGCACAGTAAGCACAAAGTAAAGAGCTTTATTGTCAAAGGATCAAAATCGGTGCTCTGCTTAATGTTAAGACTCAACGGGGCGAAGCCAGCGTTGGTTAAACTTTCTTAAATTACAGACTAAAACACTAACACATTTTGTAAGGAAGTTGTTTAGAAACGCTGCACATCTGAAATGGATCACATCTAACAAAGCAAACGTTTAATAAGTAATAAAGCTGAATAATATATTTTCCTCTCTAACCGTCCTCTGTGTACAGAACCAATGGAATTTGCAGCATGTAATGGAATAAATGAATGTCATGAATAAAAATTTGACATTGGTCAGTTAATTGTGAACCAAATAATTGCTAAAACCATTTTAACAGAATTTTTCCAATAGAAAACTGTTAAAATGATGTGGAATGGGCAATTGCAGCTGAATTTTATCAATTTTATTCCGGAGGGGGCAACGCCCCTCCCGTGGCTTCTTTTGGTCACCCCGCTGCATACGTGCTGACAACTTGTACGTTAAAATAATGATGGCAGGACTGTAAATCTGTTTTGATGTAAAGTTCCTGTAGCCTCACGAGGCCATTTATGTGTAGCACCACATCACGGCTCGTTTTGATTTACAGGTAAGTGACGAGGCTCTCGTATGATTCTGACTTTGTTACTTTAGAGTTTGTCTCACTGTGAGCTGATCACTGACGATGGCATCAGACACCTCGGCAGCGGGCCTTGTGCTCACGACCGTTTGGAGGTCATCGAACTAGATAACTGCCCCCTCATTACGGACGCTTCCTTGGAGCACCTGAAGAGCTGCCATAGCCTGGACCGCATTGAGCTCTACGACTGCCAGCAGATCACCCGCGCCGGCATCAAAAGACTAAGAGTGAGTTGTGTGGGCTATGGGCAGTGAGTCATCACTGACTCATAGGTACACAGATTATGTAAAGTCAACATTCAATTTTGAACCCAAAGCACATTTTTGGGATAATGCATACAATTTGTGCCTCAGTTTAAGACTGAGATCAACCAAACATTTCAGTGGGTGAATATTCATTTCTTGGTATTTTGTTTATGCAGACATACGCACTGAACATTTCTCACTTCTCATGACTAAGTACGAATGTTTTACCTCGTAAAAATCACATCTGGTGTGCAGGCGCCGTATCCTTGGGAATATCAACTCCCTAAGCTGCAAAACACCAGTCCTGATCCAGGGCTGCTGTTCTGCCCATTGTGATCATTTTATGCCGAGTGAGCCCCCCCATTTCAGGCATTCGGTGCTATAGAGTACCAACCACGTTACCAATACAACCTTGCCACAGAGCGAGAACTCCTGCGAGAGGGATCGGGAGAAACAAATTGTCATGCAGATGTCTAATAACCAAAATGCAACTTAGTCTGGAGTGATGGCGTTTTCTATTAAACCAGTACAGTCAAAGCTTCAGTATGTAGGATGTAGGCATGTTTCTTCACTCAAATGGAAGATGGCATTCTTAATCTGTTCATTGTGTAATTACAGTCCTTGTCAAACCAATTTTGTATAATTGAAATATTAAAAGTCCAAAGTTATTGAACAGAAACGACAAAGCAAAATGCGTTCATAAAGTGACATTAAAAATGGACAAAATGTATGTTGGACATGGTTATTGGAACTCTTTGAATGTCCTGTTCATACAGTAGCCCAAAAGAGACAGACGTTTTGTAATCAGTGGTTGCTCTCCTGTACACTGTCTACTGGTTTGAGAACCCTCATTTTTGTGAAATGGAGGATCATACATGTTGCTTATCACAAGAGAAAGTAAGGGAGCATGAATCTCCGTTGCTAAAAAAAGCGAAAATGTGAAGTGAAACAAAATCATGACTGTTGAGGGCATACTGGAACCTCACCACTAGATGACACCAAATCCTCCACACTATAGCTTTAATCTAAAATCAAAGATGGTGTTTTTCCAGCTGCAGTGTACCCAGTCACTTGATTTCTCGCTGCTGGACATTAAAATGTTCATTGTTGTTGCAACAGTTACTTCTTGTATTGGATATTGAAACATTTGAATCTGCTTATTTAATAATTATGTATATATTTTGTGTTTCTGTTGTCTCCACAGACCCATCTGCCTAACATCAAAGTGCATGCATACTTTGCGCCTGTAACTCCACCCCCCTCAGTCGGAGGCAGCCGTCAGAGGTTTTGCCGCTGCTGTGTCCTGCTATGATGCAAAGACGACCTCCCCTTCCCTCTCCCCGTTTGCCCTCATACAGGTCTCAGTGGCCCATCATTTGAACCCTGACCTGCAGTCACGCTCGCAAGCTTGTATTGAACAGTACATGTCGGTGCGACGCCCCCAGCATCCACCTGCAGAGAGCGGGAGAGAGCCAAATAGCGCTTATAAAGTCATGGTCCCAAAAATCATTCCCAAATCTTGTCACGATGCATTAAACAGCCTCTTACATCAGCTGAAATGGAGTAAACGCTGACTCACGCAACACCTCTGGAAGGTCAGACCATTCCGCCATGTTGCCAGGCCTGTGTTTTAACAGCCAGACAGTATTACAAAGAGAGCGATCTCGAAATGAAAGTGATCATCGCTGTTTAGGGAGGATGCTGTTCATCAAATAAAGTATGTTAACATTATTTTGAGAAAAAACGTGAACATAAATCCGCCTCCCCCACCAAGAGAATAGGGACAGATGGAATATTGAAAAGGCAGAAAAATTCCCTTTATTCACATAAAGGATCATTTCAATTTTTTTGCAGCCTTAGTCATATTAACATTCACTAATCAAGCCTCTGAGCACTCGACTCACCTTTGACAACTGTCATAACAAAAATTTGTTTATCCACAATTTGTTTGCAAAGTAATGAGTGAAGGGGGCATTCCAATTAGAGCGCTGAACAAACTCACCCCGTGTTTTCATGAACCTTCTCGGTGCATAGTGTGGTTATTATATAACCGCTTTCTTGCATTTTGTGATTACTTACAACTTATCGCTGGAGATGTCAATTTGTGACAGTGACCGTTTACCCACTCATAGTGTAAACGTCCGCTAAAGAGTGAGTGTCTGCTTTCAGAGCGTAGGAGAGAGAGACGGAGCGCGAGATCAGTGGTAAACGAACTGACCACAGCGACTTTCTAAGAGTGCCGCAGGATTGATGTAAAGTGATAAATTAGGACAAATACAAATATCTAGCTGGCCATACGACGCCGTGCCTCTAATGTACTGACAGTTATAACATAGCTTGCGGGCATCATTTCTTTGATGGTTGCCCTATTCGCGCTTTGATTCATTCATAAACTTTTCATTTTTTTCCTCTCTATTTCGCTCAATGGGGTTCTTGCATACATGCAAGCATCAATGGTGCATGCAGCACTCAGACTAAGGCTGTAAAAAAAAAGAAAAAAGAAGTGACTTCATCATTTGTCCTCAGTGTTGAAGGTCGCGTAATGGCCATCTCTGGATAGATCTGCACTGGACGTGTATTATTAGCTTTGTTCAGCAGGCTGCCTACTCTGAGCAGATGATGTAGTGTATCACCATAATGTGCAGATGCCCTCAACACATGCAGCAGGCCTCTTTCACTATTTAAAACAAAGATTTGCAGCCATTTGCACTTTGATTACAATTAATGAGACACTTTAAAAAAACAAAACAAAAAAAACAGCCCTCTCAAAAGTTGACTGGCTTTTTCACTAATGCCACAAACGCGCATACATTGAGCTCGCTAACATCCCCTCCCCGTCTCTCCATTACAATCGGAAGCTTCACTATACTGAAGAAAAAGATGAAGTAATATTTTTTTAAAGTGGACACCAATCAAAACTCACGAGCAAGGAATCGAGCAAAATGCCAAATGTTGCATGTAACAAGTAGTTGTTTTTTTTGTTTTTTTAAATATAAATGTGTATATATTTATGTGAGGACTGGGAGTTTGAGTTGATGCCAGCTGAACGACGGGTGCAGCAGTTTGCAGTTGTTGAATCTCAACAGTTGAAACTTTGTTGAAGTGCATATGTAATTTTGGAGCAGGCCTAACTTTGGATTTGGGTGGCAGAACTGATGCTGGCCTGTGAAAACTGTCAACAACAAAAAGTATAAAAACGCTCTTTCCACAAGAGAAACGGACACTACATGACTTCATGCTGTCAGAGAGGCGGTCTATGGGAAGAAAAAGCCAACTGAAAACAATCAGTGTGTGTATTTTCACTCTGTTTTCATTTAGTTGCTCTTGTTTTGGCATCTGTGACGGTTCTGATGAACTGGTGAACCACACGCGGTGAAGAGAGGACGCACACCATGCTCAAGTGTTGTTGGCAACTCCTCAGCTCTCATGAGGCCTTGTAGGGGACAGAGTGACGGTGTGCTACATCCTGCCACCTGTGACTTTGTCCAGCTGTCAGGGACCAGCGACGTGGGTGGAGGTGAGGCCGGATCAGACCGGTGGCGTCACTGCAAGTCAAATAAATATTGAGCTGATGCAAGCGCACAATTCTGGCCTGCTGACAGATTTGATGGAACAATTTTTGTCACAGCGGAGGGCAATAACGGACTTTAGCCCCCGTCGTATGAAGTATTGAAAAATTTTTTTCTCCTCTCCTTACAGACTATCTTCTCCTGCGTTTGCACCATCTTTGTTTCATGTTGCTTTCCTTTTCTTGTTTTATAAAGCTTTTGTTGCTTTTCTTTGTTTGACAAGATTTCCACTTCTCTTTCCGTTTTGATGTGGTTTGGGTTGCACCTGCTTTGTGTTTGAAATTGTGAGTTCGTCTCCTGTTGGAGTTTGAGCCCACTTCCAGTCTGATGGCATTTTGTGTTTGAGTTCCTTGTTATTAAATGTCCAGCGTGTAGCCTTTGGAGGGGGAGGAGTTGGCACCAGTGCAATTGTTAAATGTTAGTTGGATGTTTTTATTTTGTGAGTTGACCCTTAATGTACGATGTTGGTTCTACTTATTGAATGTGTCCATCAAGATGTTCTCTAGATGGTTCTTCAGGCATTGTGTGCCGATACCAGAATCTGAATTTTCTTGTAACTTTTTTTTTTTTTCTCCCCTCCTCCTTTTGAGCCTTGCCTTTTCAGGTGCCCCCTCCCATAATGCACCGTGTCCAAATGCATCAAATAAGACAAATTAGTAAATCTGGTGTAGCATATAATTCTTCTCAAATTGTCCCCATTTTCTTTAGAAATGCAAAAAATTCTGAATGATGATTGTATTCTATTTGTAACTCCTCGGTTACGGTGAGCAAGATTATTCAAACTGAAACGACTCGAGTCTAATCTGTTGTTTGACAAGGAGGGTTTATGGGGGTTAGAGAAGGGCCAAGAGTCAAGGTGTACTCTGCATTTTAGAAACTGCGCTCCAGGGTTTACACAGTGAACAAGAGAGACTTGTGAGAACACCTGCATGTCCTCTTCATGTTCTGTATGTCGTGCAGGCTGAGTGATCAGTGCGGCCAAGAACAGAAGCTTTCCAGCCGAACACTCTGATTAGAAAGCACAGTGAAAACTACTCAGCCCGATCGTGGAGTGAAAACACACTCTCCTACACACTACGGTCGACATATTTATCAGCTCCCCATTATTAACAATTCTGTCAAACTTTGCACCAGTTTAACTTCCTGCCATCGCTTTTCCTGCACATTCTTCCCAAACACTGGAGTAAGGCTGAGGATTACAAAAGACAGGTGAATCTGGCGTGTGTTCAGGATTGATTCTTACCTGAGAAATTGCGAAATGTTTTGACAATGACTGTAGTTCATAAATTACTGTAAATCTTTTCCTTTTTCATTTTTTAACAATTAACCAATAAATGAATATGTATGTATGAATAAATATATACCTATATTATTAACCTTTGAGTTTCATCTGTGGGTTTGGGTGAGTAGTGGTTGTTGAATCTCGTTTTGACGTTAGATGGCAGTAGTGATCCATTTATCCATCCCTGTTTTTGGTCTCAGCCAGTTGCAGGATTTAATCACCCAGTCAATATGTCCAATTGCTTTGCTTTAATTTGGAACAGCAGTGTTAACAAAACAGCAATTTCTAAACTGCAGTGCATTGCTTTTCAGTGCAAATTAAGCTGGGGGGGGGAAGAGAATCATTATCAAACAGGTGCAGCTTTTTGGTTCTTATAAATCCCTTTCTGAAATGGGAGATTCTGACACAAATTCATTCATTTTCTAAATTTAGTTCGTCTAGTTCAGGGTCACGGGGGAGCCTAGCCTAGCGGTAATTGGGCAAGAGGCAGGGAACGTCCTGAACAGGCCACCAATCCATCTCTAGGCTAATATATAGACAAACACAGTCACACTCCCACTCACAGCTACGGTCAATTCCACTTCACCTAACCTGCATGTCTTTGGAAGTGGGAGGAAGCCGGAGGGAACCCATATAAACTCCACACAAAAAGGACCAGGGCTGAAGTGAACCTGAAACCTTCTCGCTGTGAGGCAACAGTGGGTATTCCTACAGGAGCGTGAAAATATTGTCACCGTTGCACCAACGCTGCAGCCATTTGTCTGCAAAACGCCTGAATGAGGGGTTGCTTTTCCGCTATCAGTGGTTCCATTGAGTCTTTTCGGAAATACGGAAATAGATGTTCTCTCTTGCATACACCCCATAAGTTCTCACTAAGGCATACAAATGTTTTCCCTCAATTTTACCATCAGATCCAGGGGGGGGGGGG